>JAUJYU010000560.1:0-12463 GCA_033995675.1 Nothrus silvestris
GAAATGCATTAATTTTGCTTTTAAATAAAGGCTTAAATAATAAAGATTTATAATCAAAACCTATGGGAAGTTTAATATTTTGAATTTGTAGTTAAGAGTTAATGGTTTTGGTTTTAGACTCCGGGATATACGCAATAAAAATGATTTTATACCGAAGGTTAAAGTGGGAAACAAACTTAGATTTAGCCAAAGGGTTAAATACATAGAATACAATTCAGGGTTGCGAAAAGTCTAGTACAAAAGCTCTGTATTATTGATAAAAATTTAAAATAAAGTTACTTGTAGAAATTACTAAAACCCGTAACAAATTCTTCACAAGCACATTTGAGACCCCTTATGCCCACCCCTTCGTACGGTGTGATTGTATCACAGATTACAATATACTTTTGAGTGTAAATCACATTTAATTACATTAAAACATTGGATCCAAAGCATATCAAGTAATAAAAAAATGAATTATTATTATGCAATTATTTCACAATAAAAGCAAAGTTTATTCATTAAAAGTTTTAAGCTTTTTTGGTGCACATAAAACATGTTATAATAGTTATGAAAAAAATTAGAGCCTAATTAACGTTTATTGATTTAATTCTTAATTTCAGACTCAATCACCAGATAATTTACTTCATTGCCCCGAAGGTAACATATTTTTGAATTAAATTCCTAAATATTTTTAAACAAGAAAAACTTCTAACTATTAAACTTTGAATCCTTGATTAAATTCTTCTTTTTTTATAAATTCTTAAATATTTTCATTATTTCAGTTCTAATCGAATTACAGAATAAATTAGTAGTCATTATGCAAATAGATTTCCATAAATATGAGATTAATTCAATACAAATATTATTCACTAGACTGGAGGCAAGAAGGCATACATTGCTATAGATTTTTTAATATAAAGCATTCGTGGCGGAGAGCGGCAGAAATATGTAGAAGATATGGAAGTGAATTAGCGCTTATTTCTGATTACACTCAAAACAATTTCACCACTTATATCGCCGATGAATCGCTCAAAGACTCTACTAGTCGTTCGTATTGGATTGGATTCCAATCCATCGATAACTTATCAACGAATACACTCGAGTCAGCCAGTGGTCGATTCATCAGCAAATATGTTGGCTTTTGGGCCAGCGATGAGCCCAACGTTAAACACGGACAGTGCGTTCGGTCGACACTTCATGACTGGCAACTCAATCATAATGACAAACAACAAACCTGGGAATTAGCCCAATGTGAAGACCTGTTGCCTTTCATTTGTCAAAAACAGACGTGTCCTTCGGGTTCACACCATTGCAGTAATGGAAAGTGTATTAACATTTCGTGGAAATGTGACGGTCAGGACGACTGCGGCGATAAGTCCGATGAAATGGACTGTCAAAGAAAATGTCATTACTATTTGCAAAGTTCTGGAGATAAAGTCGTTTCTCCTAATTATCCCAATCGTTATGATTCCAACAGTGACTGTAAATGGACTCTTGAGGGACCGATTGGTTCGGGAATGGTTTTACAATTCTCTGAGTTTGATACTGAGTCTAACTTCGATTCGGTCCAAATTCTAGCGGGCGGTCGGACTGAAGAGTCGAGTGTAACGCTCGCAACTCTGTCGGGCCATCAGAACCTGACATCGCGTATGTTCACCACTGGTTCCAATCTAATGATTGTCAAATTCAGATCTGACGCTACGGTAGAAAAGCGTGGATTTCGAGCGTCGTGGAAGACAGAGCCCATTAAGTGCGGGGGAGACATCTTCGCCCATTCGAGTGCTCAAGTGATTACTTCTCCGTTATATCCAGAGCCATATCCGGGAGGACTTGAATGTGTTTACATAATAAATGCACCGCAAGGAAAGACTATAACTCTAGAGGTCGTCGAATTTGATTTAGAGCCTGAAAAGGATTACATATACATCAGAGACGGTCCCGGATCTAAGTATCCAATGTTAGCAAAATTGACCGGAAATGTGACGGATAATCCGCGTTATATAGTGTCGACGGGAAATAAGTTGTATTTATATTTTTATACAAGTTTTGGTGATTCAAGACGTGGTTTTGCGATTAGATTCAGAACTGGTTGTGAAATAGAGTACAATACAAATGCAGGGAATGTGACGTCACCTGCTTTTGGAGTCTCTAACTATCCGACGAATCAGAATTGTGTTTACCGGTTATTAAGACCGGGCGGGGGTTCTCTTTCCATCTTATTTAATGCATTCGATGTCGCGAATGACGATATTCTACAAATCTATGACGGAAGTGATCAAAACACAGGCGTTTCTCTTCATCCCAATCGAGGCTTTGGCACCAAAACAAAACCGGTCGGTTTGACACTAACCGCTTCGTCAGGAAAAATGCTTTTGCTCTTCAAAAGTAATGCTTTGAATGCCGGCCGCGGATGGTCTGCAGCCTTCAGTGCCGACTGTCCGACACTCAAAATCGGTTTGAACGCAGTTTCCTCTTCTCGCGGAACTATGTTTGGCGCGAAAGTCACCTTCACGTGTCCGGTCGGCCAAGAGTTCAGTAATGGCGTCACCAAATTGATGACAGAGTGCATGCAAGGCGGCCACTGGTCGCTCAGCTCTATTCCTAACTGTCAAGAAAGATATTGCGGACCTGTTCCTCAAATAGACAATGGCTTTGCTGTCAACTCAACTAATGTGACGTTCAGAGGCATCGCCACTTATCAATGCTACGCCGGCTTCGCATTTCCGTCTTCTCTTCAAACAGAGACAATTCGTTGTGGTGAAGACGGAAAGTGGGAAAAGCTTCCTCTATGTCTGGCGTCTTCGTGTCCACCAATTCCAGAGACACCAAATGCTATTCAGTCAATAATGACGGGCGGAGCCAATCGAAGTTATGGAACTATCGTTAGATTCGAGTGCGAACCCGGATATCACAGACACGGCATTCCAGTGATTGCGTGCACTTCTGTTGGTCAGTGGTCTGGAATGCCTCCCACTTGTGAAAGAGCCCAATGCCATACTTTGCCGAATATTGAAAATGGATTTATAGTTGATTCGCACCGAAAGTATTACTATAACGACGAGGCGAGAGTTCAGTGCAATCGCGGCTACAAATTAGACGGACATCAGGTCATCAAATGTGGAGTGAACCAAACATTCGACAGTTTACCCAATTGTCGCGACGTCGACGAGTGTGTGTCTTCTGCGTGTGATTTGGCGTCAACGCATTGCAGTAATACTAACGGCGGCTTCTTTTGCAAATGTAAAGAAGGCTTTGATCCAAACTTGAACTGCCGTCCAGTCAGTGATTTAGGTTTGAGTACGAGTGCAATCCCCGACACTTCCATTAAAGTGTCCGGAGTTGAAAACGGATATAAAAAGTCTGAAATAAGGTTAGACTCAAAGGGGGGCTGGTGTGGGGCCGTCCCTCGCGTTGGCGAAAATTGGGTTCAAATCGATTTGAGAGCTCCGACTGTTATTAGAGGTTTTCGGATACAATCAGTGCTACGAATGGACGGAACTCAAGCCTATCCGATAACTGTTCGACTACAACACGCAAACGAATTAACCGATTTATTTAGAGATTACTCAGACCTCTCGGGACGACCCGTTCAGTTTCGATTGGCGCCAAACGGCGGCTCTGGTCTGTCAATAGTGAATTTGCCGATTCCTCTGGAATCGCGTTATGTGCGTCTATTGATTATGGAGTTTGCGGTCGCGCCGTGTATGAGGTTTGAGCTCATGGGTTGTTCGCGTCAGGACTGCATTGACGTCAATGAGTGTCTCGACAAGAATGGAGGATGTGATCAAAGATGTGTTAACAGTCCGGGAGGTTTCAATTGTCTTTGTAATGTTGGCTATGAATTATACACTACTAATGGAACCGCTGGTTATGAAGTGTCGAATACAGAAACTGGTATTAAAGACGGAGATATTTTCAGAATCAATAAGACGTGTGTTCCTAAACAATGTCCATCTTTAAGATCTCCTCAAAACGGAAAGCTTTTATCGACCAAAACTCAATACCATTTCGGAGATTTGGTTCATTTCTATTGTGATTTCGGATATGTTATGATTGGAAGTCCAACACTACTCTGCACTTCCAATGGTTCTTGGAATGGAACCATTCCTGACTGCAATTACGCTCAATGTTCCCAATATTCAGATGACGCGGCACAGGGTCTCAAATTTGAATTGAGTGATCGCTCGAGTGATAACGGTATTCCATACTTGAATAACGTCACCATTGACTGCACTGAAGAGGGAAGACCTATGAGGGGAACCGCCAGTTCGTCGTTCCGTCAGTGCGCTTACGACCCAAAAGAAGGCAGATCTGACTTTTGGCTCTCAGGTCTAACCCCTTCGTGTCCACGAATCGATTGCGGTTCACCTCCAGAAACGAATGGCGCCACTTATGGCTTCTATGTCGACACCAGATATCGCGCAAGTTTTTTCTTTGGATGTGAAGAGACATTCACTTTGGGCGGAAAGACTGACAGAAATGATAACGTGATTCGATGCGGTCCTAACGGCAATTGGGATTTCGGAGACTTGCGATGTGAAGGCCCGGTCTGTTCCGATCCCGGATATCCACCCGATGGGCAACAAATCGCGACCAGTTATGAACAGGGCTCACAAGTGAGCTTCACTTGCAATCGACCCGGTTTTGTGCCCTATTCTAATGATCCAATCACTTGTGTAAAGAACGCCGACTGCAAAATCATTAAGCCTTTGGGTTTGGCCTCAGGTCTGATTCCCGACAATGCCATTAACTCCACTTCACAAAGAAGTAATTACGAGGCAAACAAAGTGAGGTTGAATTCAGCGACGGGTTGGTGCGGACAACACGAGCCCTTCACTTATGTAACCGTTGATTTGGGAAAAATTTACCGAATCAAAGCCCTAATGGTTAAGGGAGTGGTAACTAATGATGTTGTTGGCCGTCCAACTGAATTGAGATTCTTTTATAAAGTTCGTGAATCTGAAAATTTTGTCGTCTATTTCCCGAATTTCAATCTCACGAGTCGTGAACCCGGAAATTATGGCGAATTGACAGTAATTCCACTGCCGGTGAGCGTTACGGCCAGATATATCATTCTCGGCATAGTTTCTTATAATAAGAACCCATGTCTTAAATTCGAACTAATGGGTTGTGAAGACACCAAAGAAGAAATACTACTCGGATATGATAATGGATATCCTGTATGTGTAGATCAAGAACCGCCACATTTCACTAATTGCCCGAGTGGACCCATTGTTGTTACCAAAGGAGCCAATGGTATAAATCCTGTGAATTACACAATTCCCACCCCTATTGATAACTCAGGATTTGTTGCAAGAGTTGAAGTAAAACCTCTTGGGTTTAGACCACCGACAATTGTATTTGAAGATACAATCGTTCAGTATTTCGCTTATGATAACGACGGAAATGTTGCCGTTTGTGAAGTGAATATAACAGTTCCCGAAGAGACTCCGCCAACATTGCATTGTCCGCAATCATATGTCGTTGAATTGGTTGAAAAGCAGGACAGCTATCTCGTGAACTTCAATGAAACGCGTCGTCTCATTAATGCCACCGACGAATCAGGAGATGTGAGAATCACTTTAAATCCAGACTCAGCTCTCATTCCATTGAAAGGCTATAGGAATGTGTCGGTCGTCGCCAGTGATCGCTTCGGAAACGAAGCCTTTTGTCACTTTCAAGTGTCAGTACAACCGACGACATGCGTCTCGTGGGCTCTCGAAGAGCCAGCAAATGGTGTCGTCAACTGTTTGCCAAATGATTCAGGAAATGGTTTTCGCTGTTTAGTGACCTGTAATTCTGGGTTCAGATTCATTGACAGCGAAGACACCAAAACGTTTGAATGTGTTATTGGCAACCAATGGACGCCCGGATCCATAATTCCTGATTGCGTTCCAGAAGATACAAACGAAGCCAATTATGATGTGATCGCAACCCTTGAATACAGAAGCGGTGGGTTCGCTCCGCCGGCCTGTATGTCAGCCTATGTTAATTACGTATCCAGTTATTACTCGTCACTCAATCAGATTCTATCCGATCGTTGCTCTGCAATCAATGTTCAAATGGCTATTATGTTCTTCAACACTACGATTACGATCAGACCCGACACCAATGCTCTGTCCGTTGAATATGTGCTACGAATTGATCCGGCGGTGAGACAAAAGTTATTATATGATTTATGCGGTTCCACTCTTGGGCTCATATTTGACTTGAGTGTTCCGTCCACTTCTGCCATCATTGAACCCATTTTGAACATTTCGTCACAACAAGTCGGAGGTTCGTGTCCTTCATTACAAGCACTTCGATCTCATGTGATCCGAGGCTTCACATGTCAAGCGGGAGAGATCCTCAACAGCGTAAACATCAGTAACGACAAGAATGCGAATCACGTTCCGCGATGTCTTCACTGTCCGGCCGGAACTTTTGCCTCGAAAGACATGCAAATGTGCACTCTTTGCGCCCGAGGCTGGTATCAGGACTCGACACGTCAGGCCTCATGCCGTCAATGTCCTGATGGCACTTACACTAAAGATAAAGGAAGCAAAAGCTTATCTGATTGTATGCCTGTTTGTGGTTATGGCACTTATTCGCCCACAGGTTTAGTTCCTTGTCTTCAATGTCCGAGTAATACATACTCTGGAGTTCCGCCCAGAGAAGGATTTAAAGAATGCCAGAGATGTTCCACAAATACGTTTACATATTCTGCCGGTTCGACAACTATTAATGAATGCAAAGTCAAGTGTCCCGCAGGAACTTATTCGGAAACAGGTCTCGAGCCATGCGCTCCGTGTCCGACAAATTTCTATCAAGAAAAAGAAGGACAGACCACATGTTCCGAGTGTTCGAGCAAAGAAAGAACTCTACGTCCGGGAGCTCTCAGTCCCGAGGCCTGTACTGCCGGACTCTGCAGTTCAATCACATGTCAAAACGGAGGTGTTTGTATATTACTAAACCACGATCCGACCTGCTATTGTCCGGCGGGATTCTCAGGTCAATTATGCGAATCGGATATAAACGAGTGTTCGAGCGATCCCTGTTATAACGGCGGCACTTGTATTGATAGTCCTCAAGGATATGCCTGTAAGTGTCCGACTGGTTATTCAGGACTCCAGTGCCAAATCATAAGAAACGAATGCAAGAACGACACGTGTCCTGAGAAAGCCATGTGTCAGGACTTACCCGGTTTAGGAAATGTGAACTGTTTGTGTAGATCTGGTTATGAAGGCGTCAGTTGTAATATAACTATCAATCCGTGCAGTCTTGAGAGCAATCCCTGTGAAAACAGTGGAAATTGTATTCCATTATTACAGGGAAGATATCGATGCGATTGTCCGCCCGGTTGGACGGGAAGGAAGTGCGAGACCAATATAAATGACTGTGCAGAAGAGCCTTGTCTTTTAGGTGCCAATTGTACTGATTTAGTGAATGACTACAAATGCGATTGTCCGCCAGGTTTTACAGGCAAACGATGTCATCAAAAGATTGACTTGTGTTCAGTGAACCCATGCCTTAATGGCATTTGTGTTGATCGGCTCTTCTTTCACGAATGCATATGTAGTCCCGGATGGACTGGCGTTCGCTGTGAGATCAATGTTGACGAATGCGCTTCAGACCCGTGTGAGAACAATGGCGAATGTGTCGATTTGGTCGATGGCTTCAAATGCGTTTGTGATACCGGATATATCGGTTCTCGATGTCAGCACACGATAGACTCGTGTGAGTCAAAACCGTGTCAGAATGGAGGCACATGTTTCGACCTAATCGATGGCTTTATGTGTCAGTGCAGACCAGGTATTCATTTATTTTATTATTTAAATCTTTAAAATAAGTTTTCGAAACTTATATAATGAATGCCTTAATTGAATCTTTAAAAGGATTTGTTGGCGTTCAGTGTGAGGCAGAAGTGGACGAATGTGTTTCCAACCCTTGCCATCCATTGGGAACTGAAAAATGCATTGATATCGATAACGGATTCAAATGCGAATGTAATGCTGGCTATAGTGGAGAGTTGTGTGAAACCAATGTCGACGACTGTTCGTCTTCTCCGTGTCTAAACGGCGGCACCTGTAATGACGACGTGAATGGCTTCAAATGTAAATGTATTCCGGGATGGAGTGGTCACCGATGCGAGGCTGACATTGGAATGTGTGACTCCAATCCATGTCATAACGACGCCAAATGCGTTGATCTATTCCAAGATTATTTCTGTGTCTGTCCTTCTGGTACTGATGGCAAACGCTGTCAAACATCGCCCCAAAGATGTATCGGCAATCCGTGTCAGAACAATGGCATTTGTCGTGACTTCGGTTCTGGTCTGAACTGTTCGTGTCCTCAAAAATATACAGGAATTGGCTGTCAGTATGAGTACAAAGCCTGTGATGAGAATATATGTCAAAACGGCGCCACTTGTCTTGATATTGGAGAGGGCTATAAATGCAAGTGCGCGCCCGGCTTTACCGGCAAAAACTGTGACCAGGATATAGTGGACTGCACTACCACTTCATGTCCTCCTACGGCCACTTGCATTGACTTAACGAATGGCTTCTATTGCAAGTGTCCGTTCAATCTGACCGGTGAAGATTGTCGTAAACCCATAAACATTGATTACGATCTCTATCTCAATGACGAAAGTAGATCATCAAGTGTCGCATTGGCCGCACCTTTCGATTTGAACGAAGCGACGAGTCTTACACTTGCGCTTTGGGTTCAGTATTACGAAGAATCGATTGGCACTTATTTGACTCTCTATTCGGTCGAATCGCCTCATTTGCCAATCGGAAAGCGACCAATGATTAACGCCAATCACAACGGAATCTATGTTTCTTTATTTCCCGATAAAATGCAAGACGTATTTATGCCTTATTTAGAAAATGTACCCATAAATGACGGGCAATGGCATTACATCAATCTTATTTGGGACGGAAAAGATGGCACTCTTATGCTGGTGACCGACACAGCTGTGGCCGCAACTATTTCTGATTATGCAATAGGTCTGAGTCTACCATCTTATGGATGGATCAATTTGGGGTCAGCTCTCGATGACAAGAATAAAGCCATAGTCGGCACTGGATTTCACGGCAGAGTCAGTCGCGTAAATGTGTGGAACAGAGCTCTTGATATGAGTCAAGAAATTCCATCACAGATTCGCAGCTGTAAGAACTCACCCGTTATTTTCAACGGACTTTTGCTTCGATTCACGGGTTATGATAAGGTCGAGGGAACTGTTGAAAGAGAAGGCCCCGGAAAATGTGGTGAACGCGTCTGTCCGACCGGTTATAGTGGAGACGACTGCAGAATTTTACAACAGGACAAAACTCCTCCCAGTGTTCTTCATTGTCCTCCAGACATGTGGATTATATCTGAGAACAGCTCAACAGTCGTCCATTGGGATGAACCACAATTCACGGATGACTTGAGATCAGTTCAAGTCTTAGAGTTAGAGAAAATAAGATCCGGCGAATCACTCAAAAAGGGTACTTACGATTTGAGTTATATCGCGGTCGACGAGACGGGCAATTCCGCGCGCTGTGACTTTCAGGTACACGTCTTGAGAGAATTCTGCAAAATTCCTTCACCTCCGACTGGAGGCGAACGAGAATGTTCTGATTGGGGACCCGGAGGAAGGTTTAAAGTTTGTCAAATAAAATGCAATCAGGGATTAATGTTTTCACAACCGATTCCCAAGTTTTATGTTTGTGGAGCCGAAGGATTTTGGCGGCCGACTGAAGACCCAGAAAAGCCATTAATATTTCCCTCCTGTGCTCCCAAACATTCAGCTCAAAGAATCTTTAGACTAGTGATGACTTTCCCTTCGAGTGTCGTCTGTTCCGAATCGGGCAAAAAGATATTGAATTCTCGAGTGATCGACAGTTTGCTCAAAATAGACCGTTCGTGGAAAATATGTTCGGATCAAACTCGAGGCACGTGTAAAGGTCTTGGCGTTAATATCAAGTGCACTAAACAGCAAAGTTCCTCTCGATCTAAACGTCAATCAGATAATAATTCAGATAATATGGATGTATATAATGTCGAAATAGCATTTCCTGCCAATACTGATCCCATCGTAAACGCAAATTCTCAAGAAAAGGATACCTTAGAATCGATTATTAGGAAAGCAATAGTCGAAAGTGCCATATTTGACGTTCGCGATACTCTACCTAATGTTATGCCTGATTTGACGACATTAAGACTCATCACTGAATACGCGTGTCCTCCCGGACAGGTTGTCATGAGTGACAGTTGTGTTGAGTGCAGTTCTGGCACCTATTATGATGAGCCCACCTCTAGTTGCCTCAAATGCGCGGTCGGCACATATCAGAACGAGTTAGGCCAACTCTCGTGCAAGAAGTGTCCTCTCATTGGTGACCGACAAGGAGTCACTATTACAAGTGGTACGCGTTCTGCAGAAGATTGCAAGGAAAGATGCAATGCTGGCAAGTATTTCGACAGTCAATTAGGTTCGTGTCGTCCCTGTGGTTACGGTCTCTATCAGTCATCAGAAGGAACTTTTAGTTGTATATCGTGTGGCACAGGACTCACCACAAGAAGTGCTGAAGCTGTTTCACAACAAGAATGTAGACGTAAGTGTTTATACATTTCGACAAAACCAACATTTATTATAACATTTATTAAATAATTAGCTGAATGTATGCCTGGTTTCCAATTATCATCAAATGGCAATTGTGAGGCCTGTCCGATAGGCTATTATAGAACTCGTGGTCAACAGGCTTGTGAACAATGTCCATCTGGAGTCACCACTGGAACTATTGGAGCTTCGAGTGCTTCGCAATGCAATCTTGGTATAAATGGATTTGAAAAATAGTTGAAATGTCTCTTTTACTGATTTATTTATTAATTTGGTTATGATTTTTCAGAAATATGTAGTGCCGGTCATTATCTCAATACAACTCTTGATGAATGTGTTCCGTGTCCTAAAGGCACGTATCAGGACATTGAACAGCGCGACACTTCATGTCAGTCATGTCCACCTAATTCGACAACTGATGGCGTCGGGACTGCCAGTCAAGAGCTATGCAGTAATCCGTGTATTATTAATGATAAGATGGAGTTATGTCCGCCTAATTCGCAATGCGAGGCACCCAATGGTGGCGAAGATTTCCGATGCGTTTGCAAAGAAGGCTTCAAAGAAGTTCAATCAAATGAACTCAATTATCCGCATTGCGTCAATATATGTGATGACTATTGTATAAATGGTGGTCGATGTGAGTGGACGTCAGGCATGAAAAAGCCCAGATGTGAGTGTCTGATCAACTTCTATGGCGATCGATGCGAACGAAAGTCAGAGCTTATTTATATAGCGGGCGGTATCGGAGCCGCAGTTTTCTTTATTATATTTATTGTTCTTCTAATTTGGATGATTTGTGTGAGGACTTCTTCGCGACCAATCACTAAGAAGATGTCAGTGCACACCATCCCAACTGACTTTGCGTCAACACCTGGTCCTCAACCAAACTTCTATTACGGAGCGCCGGCTCCCTATGCGGAGAGCATAGCTCCATCACATCATTCAACGTACGCACACTATTATGACGACGAAGACGACGGGTGGGAAATGCCTAACTTTTATAATGAGACTTATATGAAAGAATCACTTCATAACGGAAAGAGCAATGGCAGCACTTTGCAGGGCATCAGTAATCCCAGTCTGTATGGGAATAAGGATGACCTCTACGACAGACTCAGAAAACATCAATACTTAGGCAAAAAAGGAGGTAATTATCACTTTATATTCATATAAGCGATACATAAGTTGTATACATTTCTCACATTAATTCATATTTGCATCTCTTCACAGATACGACGAGTGATAGTGAAGATCAGGGAAATTGAAAATAAATAATTTAAATATTTTCTAGAAATCTATAAATCTATCTATAATTTTAAAAAAGATATAGACTTTTTGAACAAATATTTTCTAAGATATTAATTATTATAATCATTGTTTTCAAAGCCATTCATTCGTGTATATATGAATCTAATAGACCATTATTTAAATAATGACAATTCATCAAACTTTTAATTATGTACTAAATTAAGCTCAAAATATTTTAACCAATTTTTATTGCAATAACTAATTTTGAGTTTGATTATTACGAATACAACATATGTCAAAATCACTCAAAATGCCATTTAATTGATTATTATAGTTATTAATTATAAATTAGTCAAATATCTCATTCAAAATCATAATTGTCTTTGCCATCACTCAGGTTTGATAAGTGTTAATCATCTCATCACGACTTCTTGTAATCTTTATAAATTATAATAATCTTATGAAGTCATGTCTTTTAGGGATATTCTTGTTTTGTTGTTTCGTTTTAATTGACTTCTGTATTAATTGTTGGTTTGATTAATAAAATTTCAATATTTCAAAGCCTTTCTTCAAATTTATTTATTCATAGCTATAGTAAAAGAAGAACTTCTTAGTAAATTTGAAAAGAATCTGTGACTTAGGATTTTC
>JAUJYU010000561.1:0-12463 GCA_033995675.1 Nothrus silvestris
AATCAAGTTTATAGTGACGATTTGCAAAAAATACTATTAAAAATAACTTTTTTAAAGCTTCATTTTGATAACGAATCGGTTCTGTAAGTCTAAAATTAAGGTAATTATCATAAACGTAAAATTGAAAAATTTCATATATTCAACCGTAGCTCTGAGAAACACGAATATTTTCAAAATCAAAAATAGACGTATCTAGTCATTTTTAATGCGATTTCCATTGTATTATACCAAATTTTCATTTAACATGTTAATGTTAATGTAACATGTTAATCGCTAAGTGCTGTAAAAATGTATGTTTGCTTTTATACTTAATAATAAATATAAAATTATAGTACGATTTCCTACAGTGTCATTCATAAGTCCCCGGATATAGAGAAAAACTCTGCTAAATAGAGACTTCATTATTAGGGTATTGATGGTTCAAAACAACACGCAAAATATGTCTCTATTAATTAATGGATAGCGCGCTCCGCCAATAATATTTGCAACAATGCAAAGTTTTTTCCCTTATATAGGGAATTATCAATCGCACTGTATATATCTTTTTTAAGTAACTCTTATTAGTAATGCTGAGCAATGATAGTGAGCGCGAGACAAGAATGGAAAGTGATAGAGCGCTTAATGATAGAAAAGTTATAAGTGAATGTCAGCGCGAGATTCAACAATACGCCACCACTTGCGTACAAATGCCGTAAAATGAAATGGTTGTAATCCGATAATCGACTTTTATCAAAATGTGCGTTCATTTATATTCTCTTTAGTAATTTTAATACTTATTTATAACATATTATTTTAAATTCAATATTGAATTGTATTAAAAATATATAATTAAATAATTGAAGAGCATTTATAATAAGAGTCATAAGTCTGAGCATTTATAATAAGAGTCTTAAGTCTGAGCATTTATAATAAGAATAAGATAATAATCAACAGATACAGTAAATCTATGTCCTGTAAGCAGTGGTTCTCAGTCCAAGAGTGGTGTTGTCCTCATAGGGCTAATGTGCAGATGTGAGACCATAAGCTACAGGCGCCACAGCATAAGGTGATGCCAAATAGGGGTAGGCCTTAGTGGCTGCCAAAGCAAGTGGTGCCGGAGCTAAAAGAGCTGGAGCTGCGTATGACTTGATTACTGGTGCGGGGGTTAAGAGTGGGGCCGCATATGAAGCGGACAATACAGCGGGAGCAGCGGTCAAAATCGGCGCTGTACTGAGATATGTGGCGTCGCCAACATTGGAAGTTGCAGTTCCGGGCTATTAAATTTAGATTAATATTAATTATGAATATATTCTATTTATTCAAATCAATTCATCACCTCATTTGTTCCAACGGTAGCTCTGAAGCCAAGAGCATCAGCGACATAGTCTACACGTCTGGATCGGCCGTCAACATCATTGATTACATAAGAGCCGACTTTATTTCCGTGAGCGTCACCTTTAATGTTATGCAACAAATTGTATTAAACTCAATGGTTTATATGATTTTCAAAAACTAAACCTTTTTCTTGTCTACCATTTGTTGAACCGTACTATTGATGAAAACATTTAAAAGTTAAATAATTAAAAAACATAAGACATAAAAGTTAAGACATCGTAGTATTTAAGAAAGACTCACTTCATCGACGATATCATAACCAAAAGCATAATTTCCGTAATCCTAAACAAAAATATCGCTTGAATTAAGTTTAAGAAAGTTAACTGAATATCAGTTGAGGTTAAGGTAATTTACGTCTTGGCTTCTGGTTGTTACTGATTGTCCGCCTGGGAGTCCATACAATCCAATAACTCCGCCGCGAACTAATGCAATGGCACACAAAAATGGCACTAAAAACTAGTCATAAATGTGCAAAAGATTTAGAGAATATTTTTAAACAAAATTAAAGAAAGTATCAAATATTAGAGCATACCTTTTGGTACATTTTATAAGATATTAAATAGTTTCTAACATTTGTTCTCTAACCACCAAATTGATTGCTTCCACTCTTTATATACAATTTGAATTTATATTTAAATTGACGCCCATATCAAAAGTGAAAGCTAACCCGTCCACCGAAAGTCTAAAGCTTTCGCTTGTTATAGATTAAATTGAGGTAATGTCCGACTTATTTACTCTCATTTAACTCATACACATATAAATTCAGGATTAGTCTAAAATTTTTTCCAATCTCTCCTTAATTAGAATAGAAATACATATCAGGGCGTGTTTCAGATTAATAAAGTTATAAGTTGTAGATAGCGTTGCCAGATTTTCAGTCTTATTACTGGACATTTTAAGAAATCTATAAAACTTTTCAGTACATACTATACAAGACATTGAAAAAGCTACTTCTATTTGTAAGTTAATCTCAACTGTTAAACTCAAGATTCTTTGTAAGATATTTTAATAATATATTAATGTTAAAACAATAAAAATTTTCAACCATATAATGTAAATGAGTAAAGGTAAAGAGTTATCATATAATGTATATAGATTATAATTAAACAGATAAGTCTATAGTTCAGTTAAAAAGTAACTTTTTCAATGTCTTGTATAGTACAGTGTATAGGCAGTGCCGTAACCTGGATTTTTGGTCTGGTGTGACTAAAATATGCTTATAGCCAGTGATGCACATGCTAGGAGAAAAAATGGTGCTCGAACACGTGCTCGTAGAATGTAAAAATCTGGTGCTCAGTGCTCGTGCTCGTGCTCGGGGGTCTAGTAGTCGAGCATGTGCTCGTGCTAGGCAAAAAGTTGGTGCTCGTGCTCGCTACCGAGCACTGCTTATAGCCTTATTATGCTTATGCATTATACCCTACAGAACTACAGAACTTTGGACATTTGATATTTGAATTACATTGTAGTTTATTGGAAAATATAGTATGTTGTCATTTCTGCTTAACTTGTAATTTGAAAGCATACAAATAATAAACTTTTAATAATCCACTTATTCTTAGTGAGAATTTGTTCCAACATATCATATCAAATAAATTGATTTCATATTAGAGTGATAGAGAGCCTACAATTCTATAAGCCATATAAGACTAGCCTATAAAATAGTAAATTTACTTTACTTATTCAATGTGATCAATTCATTATTTTTAAAGAAGCATAATTTGCATTAAAAAAAGATATTCAAACTAACATTTTTTGATTATTGTTATTGATTGTATTGCATCTTTTGCTATAAATAATTGTTTAAAGCTATTAAATTTAGTTATCAGAAAGCGCACACCTTTCATTTATTTAGCTTTGTAAAATATCTATTTTTAAACATATTAATTATTTTTTTATATAAAAGTTAATATATTTGCCATTGAAATTGCCATTTCATAATCGGTTAAAATACATTAATTCCTTAAATTTTTTTTACTAATGGATTCAGTGGGGTTTCAGTTAAAATCGGTTAAAATTGAAACCAGAAAGCCTTAAGCAATCATTTTTTTGTCATTCAAAGATCTATATTTGGAGGTTTCGTAAAATATATTCAGAGACTTCAAGTTGAGATCTTTTCCATCTGCCGAACAACGATGTCAATTCGGGTCTGTCCCGGCCATTGCGGCACTTCTGGCAACGCAGGTGTGAATCACATTGACTTTTCTTTAGACAACAATCACTTGAAATCAATGACAACCTTAACCTGAAAAGTGTAAAAACAAAAAATTTTCGGATTTGTATAACCTTAGGTGACCTATTAATTGTTGTATTACTTATAGAGCGATTGGACTGCAATTTTCCCTTCATATATGGCTATTAAAAATGAATTTCAACTTTAAAGTTAAGAATTGACGCCAAATAATAAGCCAACTTTTATATTTATGCATTTATTAAATTATAGTTACGTTAGGTTTATATGACATGAAATGCTTGTTATCAGATATAAATCAAAAATGAAAACAATTTAGATTAAACTTTAGCTTCAGAAAAAATATTCATTATAAATGACAGTTTTCAATATCTAGTGATGCTCGATGGGGAGCACGAGCACAGAGCTCGAAACTTAAACAAGCTTTTTGTAATTCAAGTTCAAACATTTGAATCATTTATGAATATCATTATGTAATTTGAATATAAGTTAAACATACAAATGAGTTTATATTAGAATAAATTAAAAAGTATTCTAATATCCTATAACAGATTTGAAAAATCATTCTAAAGAGTAAGCTAGCTTGGTGCTCGGCTAGTCCGAGCACGAGCACTGCAATCTCTAATCTGACACTTCTTAATAGTGATTTTTTCTCATAGAGCAGAAAAAACTAACTATAGATATTTGTAAATTACATGAGATGTATAAACTATTATATATAAAAGTACGGGTTATCTAACAAAGTATTGATAAGTATAAAAATATTTCTTTTCTTGTAAAATAAGGGTGCGAGCTATACATGAGACTTACAGATACTTTAGTTGGTTAATCAAATGCAGAATCCGATAGACTTCAAACCGGTTCTAACTATTAATTAAGGCATAGACTGCACTGTCAAAGATGCAAACTCTTTAACAATAGATTAACATTTGTCAATCACCCTATATTGTATTTTTATATAAATTTCGAGATACCTGTATTATTTGGAAGCTCTCAACCATCAATTCAAATTTGATGTGATTAACAACAATAAAGTTGTTACTCTCTCTCTCTCTCTCTCTCTCTCTCTCTCTCTCTCTCTCTCTCTCTGCTCTCTCTATCATAAATATGTTATTTGAGTGCAAATGGAAGTGAAGGCAATGGAATTAACGAACATTTTGAATATTATTATGATTTTATTATTAATCTTAATAATTATATTCAGTGATGCAAACAGTCGAGCGTTTAATTTTTACGTCATATTAAACTTTAAAGTTATTATTAAGCTTTCTTTGTAAACATAACATTGTAAGCACATATTTGAAAGAATTTGATTTTTATTTAAAGTTTAGTTGACTGAACCAACAATTTTATTTACTGATCTAAATAATACCATCAATTAAAGATTTAAGTCTGTATCAGTTTATATAATTGCAGATTGCAATTAAGAAAAAATTGAGTCATATTAAACTTTTAATGCTATCTTAATAATTAAAATCAAATTAATTAAGAATATTCATTCAAAATCTGAGAATTTCAAAGTTCAATCCATAATATTAGATAATTTGACGCTCGGTAAACGCTCGCGCTCGAGCGTAGGTACAAAACCGAGCGCCAAGCGTTTCATTTTTCCCGAGCGTGAAAATTTCGCCGAGCGCGAGCGTGAGCGCCGAGCGTTGCCATCACTGATTATATTGTCGTCTATATTAATAATACTGTGTTATCTCAAGAATAAAATAAAAAATAAGCGTAAATATGAAGCGTAAATAATTATTATTCATCCATAATTGAAAAGTAGTCCATCAGTAAAGTTGGCCTCAGAAGGAGTCAACCTTAGAGTGAATTCAATCTTAAAAGAAAAGTCAGAGATAAATAAAATAATAATAATAAATTGTCGACAATAGTTGATCGAATGCAAACATGTTTATCAGTTTAAATATAGCCATAAATGGGTTTAATGGGAAAATTCATTTTGAAAATTTTTGAAATATTAAATTAACTTTTAATTCTATTTTATATTCGTATTATTTATTTCAATAGTTAACAAAAATAAGTTTTATAAAAAAATTCTAATAATAAGTCATAGCTTTAATGGTCAATAATAAAACTGAAGATATGTCAAAAACAAGTTAAATGAATGATTTGCCTTTTGTTATAAAGTTTAATAATAAAAAAAAATATTATCAAAAGAGCCTTTTTGAATGTCATAGATTAAAAATATTAGAAATTTAATATTGAATAAGTTCCGCTTTTGTAATAAAATTAAAAATCTTTACAATTGATCGTAAAAATGGTTTTTGTTATAGCGAAGTAAAAAAAGTGGCACAATATTAGTGAAAAAATGCTTTATTTATTAAACTTGACTGACTTTACTGTTTACCGAACAATAGAGGTTGAAAATCTAAATATGGCATAAGTTATTACAAGAGGTGTAGTTCGGGTCCTCTTCAGAGCATTATTTTAAGTTTTGTTTAAAGGCATACTTAAAAATAGATGTTCAACAAGTGGTCCAACAGTGCATTACAAAATAGTATTGAGTGCTAATTATAAACCATTTTTTATAAAGTTTAGTCAAAGCCAATATTGAACAACTCCTTGAGTGGCATTAAAATTTGACGGATGCAAATACATGGAGAGCTATTTTCGGATTAGATTCAGGGTTAAAATACAATTATTGACCTAATCTGTCATTTTTTGGACGCTTAACCGCAATTTCGATGAATGACATATTGTATATTGAATTATCATTTTTTGTAGTCCTTTTCTAACCTGTGTTTAGTATTAAAATGGTTGCCATTCAACAACTTGATTATCATTTGGAGACAAATCAATGGTAGACACACGCTTGAATGAACAACATAAAAGTTTTGCTTCATTTTCAATTAAATTGCTTGTCATTCCTTCATTGAAAAGTAACTGCAGTTTTACTAACTCTTTCGAACTGTTTCTATAATAAAGTTTTTTTTATGTTGAAAAACATTAAGTTTTAAGTTATTAACGAAAAGTTTGATCTTTAAGTTAGTAAAGTTTAGTCCATTAGTGCCAAAAATTAATTTCAAATTGTTTAGACTTATCTATTCATAATTTATTATTTTTGTGACATAAACATCATAGTTTAATTAATTACCTCAAATGTGTTGGTAAGTTATCTCAAATATATAAATCTCAAAAATTCTAAATATTTATAAGCCTATAGTTTGGAAAAACAATAGAACTATTCATATCCTTATATGACTTATAGAATATAAAAGAATATAGAATATAAGAATATAAGCTAAATAAAGTGCTAAAATTCTTAATTAAATACCGTATCTTTTTTATAATGTATTGTTACAAATTCATTAATACATGAAATAAGTTTAAGGACCAAAAGATATTAAAATGAAATTTCAAATTAAGTTTGTATCAATATTAATATGAATTTTTAAATATTAAATACAGTATATTTTGTGACTATTAATAAAAATTCATAAAAATTGTTTAGTAATACCTATTAAATAAAAATTTTCATTTGTATCATAGTTGCGAAATGAGTCTTCACTCCAAAGTTAACAGTCGTGTAATCAGTGAATCAGTTGAACCAAATAAATATAAATTAGAAATAGTTTGGCTCAATGTTATATTGATGACAATGTTGCACTTGTCCGCATTATATGGAATTTGGCTTACAATAACAGTTGGCAAATGGCAAACCATTTACGCGATGTATTTCTTTGGAATCGTAAGGTATGGGTTTTGTGAAACTTATAAGTTTTTATTGAATTTTTACTCAATTTATTATAAACTGATTGCAGTGCAATGGGAGTATTGGCAGGAGCTCACAGGTAAGGGTAACAAGGCGATCATATATCAAAGGCTGATGATTATTTGATCCATTCATACACAGGTTGTGGTCTCATCGGTCTTATAAAGCAAAGTGGCAGTTAAGGGTACAGTATATCAGTTCATCCATTTTTGTCCTCAGATGTTGAGCTTTAAATCCAAACTAATATTACAATTAGATTTATTACTTTCAAAACATTTTGTCTTAAATAAAGATAATTTTGGCAATATTTGAGACAATGGCGCTGCAGAATGACATATACGAATGGTGTAGAGATCATAGAGTGCATCACAAATATTCTGAAACCGATGCGGATCCGCATAACTCAAGAAGAGGCTTCTTTTTTGCGCATATGGGTATTGTTTGATGAAAAAGTGGTTCTACAGAACAAAATTAACTGATATACAATACCAAACATGTTTTACTATCGTTGAATCGCTTAATAATAGGTTGGCTTCTCGTTAGAAAACATCCAGAAGTCATAGAAAAAGGAAAATCTATCGATATGTCGGACGTTTGGGAAGATCCTATTGTTAGGTTTCAACGTAGGTTTTATATACCGCTAGTCCTAATCATATGGGGAGCCATACCTTCATATATACCAACCTTATGGAATGAGACTATTTGGAACTCATGGTTTATGTGCGTTTGTCTCCGATATTGTTTTGTGTAAGAATTGATTTATTTGTCTTAAATGCATATGAATTATGAATTGCTATAAAATTTTTATATCAATTGTTTGGTAAATAATCGCATGAATATAATGTTTATAAAGTGTATTACTTATAAGTTAAGTATTGTAACTTATATTAATTATTAGTTTGCACAACGCATGGCTGGTCAACTCAGCCGCACATTTAGTTATGGGCAATAAACCATTTAATAAACATATAGAGCCGCGAGAAAACCAGGCCGTCCAGTATTTGACTTATGGAGAGGGATATCATAACTATCATCACACGTGAGTCTACAAGTTATATGTCTTACAATCCAAAGCTGTGGCGATGAGGAGGTAAAGGGTTTGGTCAATTTTGCTGATTCGAGGGAGGGGAGGGGGTACGGATGGAGGCTTTAAAAATCCCTATTCACCTCTGCATTGCAGGCTCTTCTATCAATATATTTTCTCATTTTAATGTTGTAATCATTGAAATGCAATATAAAGGTTTCCGTGGGATTATTCTGCGTCTGAGTTTGGATGGAAGTCAAACTTCAATATCGCCACTCTTTTTATTGACTTTTTCGCATCGATTGGTTGGGCTTTTGATCGAAAAAAAGTCACACAAAATATAGTCAATCAGAGAAGAATTAAATCCGGAGATTCGACAAAACATACGAAAAATGCATTCGTTGATTATATATATGGCTCTGCTATCACTTCATTCCCAATTTGGATTTCATTTCTGGGAAGAGCTATTGTTCGTCCAATACTCGATCATTGGTTTTATTGAACTTTGAACTGAATTAAACTTTGAACTGAATTAAACTTTTCGGCCAACAATTTGACGAATTTTGAAAATCAAAGCGAAACATATTTTTTTAATATTGGGAATGTGTTCGAGGAATTAACCCCAAAGTTTTTAAATAAATATTTTATAAATTATTTTAGAAAAATATGAAAACTTTTTATTTATGTTATTATAAAATTATAATATTTATAAAGTTTATTATATCACTGTTTTATTATATTAATGACAGATCATTGAAGAGTTTTGTTATATTTTTCATGTATTCCTTTTCCTTATCACCGAATCTAATAATAGGAAAGTTTTTATATTCACTTTTCAATACATTTGTCGAACTGTAAGTCATTTTCAAGTAATAGTAAACTGAATTCAAATCCAAATCTGCGATCTTCTTAAGGGCAACAATAGCTGACTCCTGAAGTGGTAAAGGCTGTAATGCGTTCAGGTATGGGATTATTTCAACAATGAGTTGCCACAAGTCTTTGTCCCTTAAGTCAAGATTGACTGCAATTAAAGCAATGCTATTGAGAATATCTAATTGAAACTGATATGCGATTGTGAAACGATATGCTGACGCTTTGTCTTTTTTATAGCTCAGTTCTGAGTGAGATTTGAGAAACGATAAAATCTTTGGCAGAACTTCTTTGACAGTTCGCATACGAATAAAATCGCCACACATTTGGCTCATTATAAGTAAACAAGAAAAGGCACGCTTTATCACTATTACATCTTTATCTTGAAATCGATCCACGAGTGGTGGCCACAACTTGTGTGCCATCGGAAGCAAATTATCTGAAATGGAAGTTATTTTAAAGTAAAAATTAATTTCAATCATATTAAACATATGATAAACTTGTGTAACAAACCTTCAAAAGGCTTTAAAATAAATAGACTTTTTATAACGATATCTAAAACAATTAGTTTCACTTTGGAATCACTGCTAGACATGAGATGCACACAACGGTCTAATATTTTCTCAATTAAAGTCACATAATATGGCACTTCTTTAACGATTTCATCAGCATTTGCTTCTTCTTCTTTTTCTTCATCGCTATTTATTTGGTTATCATTTTCTAAGTCATGAGAAACATGAATATTACTTATAAACTGTTCCAAAGCCATCACAACATGTTTAGCTTTAGTTTCATAATTGTTTTGTTCTTCACTTTTCTCCTCATTTTTGAGCTGAAAGTCATTTAAATAACAATAACTAATAGTAGAGACGTATGAATATAAAACTTGCATCAATGGTAACGCTTCCGAATGATAATAACAATCAATAACACATATTATTTGTTCGATTGCATCCACATAATAGTGAAGCATATCTTTATTTGAATATTTAAGCATCACTTTAATAACAATCATAACATTTTGATTATTGAGGAAGTGCTTCAAATTAATGCAAATTGAATTCATGAGATAATCCATGTTTAATGTAATCAATTCTGATATGCAATTAAACCCAAAATGAGAGGCAACTATTTTTAAAGCCATATATGAAGATTGAAATATATTTAGATTTAAAGATCCGGCCGTTTCTAATAGTGGGAAAAGACATTTCAGTAGATAATTATGCGATGAATCAGAATCGTATAGTTTGACAAAAGCTGCCAAACCTTCAACTAAAAGACATTGTCTCAAAACATTTTTATTCATGTGTTCAATAGTGAGCTCTTCTTCAGAAGTGGTTATGTTTGATAAGTAAACTTGAATAAACTCTTCAATATCTTTATAATTGCCATTAATATTAGAGATGATTAGATTACTTACAAATATAATCGAAGGGCTTAGCATTGATTGTCTCAAACTGTCAATCAAATAGTCGACCAATAATTGTGATTCACCGCTAATACCAATTAATTGACAGCATTTTGTGAGAGCAATGACTGCTTTTTCATCTCTAAGAAATGAGAAGTTCTTTTTGACCCATTTATCAGATAAAATATGTTGGCGTTCGTTGAGATAACAAATCTGGTCACAAGTGGTCACTTGTTCGAGAAGATGAATGTTATGAAAGTCAAACTCACAAATATCTATAAAACACTGGAAAAGTCTTTCTTTGTGTTGCGGTGAATATAGTAAATGATTGATTCCATCAGTTCCTAAACATTTTAGATATCCGTATAATAAATAAATAAAGCTTTGTTTCTCATTTTCATTAGCAGTTCTTATAAGTCGAGGCAATCGAGTTATATATAAATAGATTTCGTCTTCAATTAAATCCAAACAAGTCTTTGAGGATTCGCTGTTAACATAAGTTTTGGAAAATTTGGATATAAATGAATCGCATTCTAATCGGATTTGTTCGCAGTCGTCGTTCAAATACGTTAATGGGATTTGAATTAAAACTGAAAAACATTTGTTTATAAATAGTGGCGAACAGTTTGACAGTATCTCTAAAACAAATTGTGTCAGAGATTGTCTGACACTTAAGTTTTGATTAGATATTAGGCTTGAAATTATATTTTTCAAAATAATCAAAAGCTTATCACAAGTGTTTTCTAACCATTGAGCGTCTCGAATAACAATAAATTTATTTTTCAATTCTTCGTCAAGTCTTTGTCGATCAATTGACTCATTTTGAGGATCAGATGAAATAGTTTTAAATATGGAAACTATTATATTTGACAATAGAGTCAAACATGAATTGATTACTTTTCTGTTTAGTTTATCGTCACTTAAAATCAATTTCGAAATATTTATAGAAATTCCCGGAAGAAAGTATGCGATCAAGTCTTGAGACTCTGTTTGGAGACAGTCTTGGGATTCAATATTAAGACATTTGTTTACTAAACATATGATTGTATCGATTGCTTCGACTTTCAGCAAAACATATCTTTCATTAAGAGCTATATTAAGAAGAATATGAATTGAATGACCAAATTGTGGACGAAATGGTTCACTAATTAATTGGTTTGAAATAGTTTTATCACAACTTTGTACCAATGATTTTGAACACTTTATTACACTTAACAACAAGTCTTCGTTTAAGTTTAAGACAAAACTTTCGTCTGAAATAATAAATATTAAAGTTATAATAAGTTATAATAAGTTATAATAAGTTACCATAAATTATTATAAGTTATTATAAGTTATTATAAGTTATTATAAATTATTATAACTTATTATAAGTTATTAATCAAATATATAATAAACAATTGAATTATGAAAATATTGAATACCATTATTATTATGAGAATTGGCATCAATTAAATGAAATAAATTTGCGAATATATCAGAAAATATGTCGAAACGATTTACTGTTGACTTTTGTAATATTATTGAAAGACAATCAACACTCGATTCCAATAATTTTTCACAACTATTGAAAGATTAAATAAATGATACGTTAATTAAGAGTTAAAGTAATAATGGTGTTAACAATGAATCAAATACTTGGTTTGTTTTTTGGGTAAATTTGCAATAATAAGTCTCAACGGAAAGATCGTGTATTGATATAAAGCATTTATAAATTGTTCGTCACTTTTAATTACAAATTGTTTCAGTAATTCAATGGATCCATCATTTGGTTCATTAACACAATCAACACATCTTTGCTTCAGTTCTTCGAATAATTCTTTATTAATTGTTCCCATTTTTAACATAATTCAAAAGCTTTTCATTAATGTTATA
>JAUJYU010000562.1:0-12457 GCA_033995675.1 Nothrus silvestris
ATTCTAAATTGTTAACGCTTGCACCATTGCAGAAATTTCAAGCGGGGTTTTTTATCCTTAGATAAGTACTAAAAACCTGAAAATTTGATACAATTCGGAAATATACATTACTGAAATGTTCCGAGCAAGTAAAAAATTCTTAACTTATTAACATTATTGATTTAGGCTCCGTGATTCAGAATCTAGGCTCATGCTCCAGTTTTTAAAATCAAGCTCAGGTACGGGTTTTTCGACCAGGCTCAGGCTTCAGCTCATTAAGTGAGAATGATAATGAAAAGATTAAACCCTCTTTAAAATGGCATAACTATTAGAGTAGTGATTGATTGCAAATTAAAATGCTTTAAATGCTAAAATAAATTTCTAAAGTCTAAAACTCAAAAATAAAGCTAATGGCTTACAAAATTTTAAGGGCCTAAAGCACTTAGAGAAAAATAAGCCCTAGGGCTAAAGTTCAATTTAATTTTATAGACTTTTAGCGTTTTGCCATTACTACCTCTAATGTAATAATTGTATTTTTAATGTAAATATTTGTGTTTTAAAAAATTTTTATAATTAAAATTTCTTAATATCGATTAATAGAAAAATCAAAATTAAATCATTTTTATTATAAATTTTAAAAATTTATAAGTTATTGAGTAAATATTGTATTTTTATTTAGATAGTTGTGAAGGAAACACAAACATATTTAACTGTTTATTAATTATTTGCAGATCAATCTAAGCCAACACAATAAAAAGCAATTTTTTAACGAATAACATTGTCTTTTATTGAAGAAAAGTCTAAATTTTTTGACATTTTTTGAAATTGCATCTAATTATTGGTAGTGAAGCAATTCTCCTTTTTTTGTAATAAAAGGTTTGATTCAACAACAAAAATTTGACGGTACGGTACAAAAGCAATACGGCTGTGATCTAGCTAAAAATGGAGCACATCTTTCAATTCTTATGACGAGCTGATCAAAGATATATAGGTTTTTCATTGAGAGGATTAGTAGTTTTCGAGTTATTCGAATTCGAATGTCGAAATTTTTAAAATTTCAAAATTTAAATCTATTGAACTACAAATGATAAAGTGAAAATATTTTCACTAAAATTCACTATAAATTGAGAGCTATATTTTCACTATAAAGTGTAAAATATTCAGATTTAAGAATTTAAGAAATATCTCAAATTGATTTCGATTTATGTATATTAAATATGCACATTATATCAATCAAATTTTGAAACTCTTTCACAATTACAAAAATGGTTAGTAAACAATTCTAAAGCTATTAAATTAAGCACGACTTCAGAACATAACTTTTAGGCAAATAACCAAAGCAAGTGAGCATTTGCTTTATATCCCAGGTCTAGTTATATCTTTTAAATATAATAATTAAGGAAGAGCTTAGGCTCAGCTCCAAGGGTGTTTAAGAGCCTGAGGCTCAAGCTCGAAGGTTTACGAGCCTAGGCTAGTCATGCTCAAGCTCAGACGATTGAGCCTCGAGCCTATATACAAAACTTACGTAAAACTTTAATATGTGACTCAGTATTGGAAAACGTATTTCTGGTATTTTTCTTAAAACATATTAACTACTAAGGGATAGATATAATAATTTAAGCGGCAGATATGAAATATAAAATTATGAAAAGCTATTCAAACAATGTTTATAGCAAAAACCCCTGATTTGAGTTTGCGCTTTATTTTCTTTATCAGACATATTAAAAGTTTGAAACTTTTTCTCAGATATAGTGAGACTCATGATTGAAATCTCCACACCTCCACACCCCCACATTTTTTCCCACATGGATTAACATTGAATGCATGCATCGTCTTATTTATTTATAGGGGACGAAGAGTGGGGGTGTGAGAGTGGGGGTGTGGAGATTTCAATCATTCCTTTGACTATACACCAAATCTGAAAATCGGTCAAATATTTTGTTTATCTTAAGTTTATTATTAGAAATATATATTAAGCAACAAATACTCAAAAAGAATCTTAAAATCATAATAACAAAAATATCAAACGATTCAAATATTTTTGTATTTTATTCTATCGATTAAACTATTGTCAATTATTATTTAAATATTTTTCAATCAAAAGTGAAAAATTTCTTAAATAATATGAGACGTAAAATAATTTGAAATAAGTTTTCGCAGAGTTTATGTTCTATTCTATTAATAAAACAATTAAATGATAACTTGTTTGAACATTACTACAATAATTGTGATTAAATAATATATTTAGATGACAATTTTAATTTGTCTGTATTGCAATTTTTATTGTTTCGATATAAACTGCAAATTTAAGCTTTAAAATTGCTTATTATTGAAAATTTTTAATTTCCAAATAGCTATGAAGTTTGCATGATTTGCATGATTTGCATGATTTGCATGTGATCACTTTAAATATAGGCTGAGGTTAGATTCAGGCTCAGTGGTTCAAAGCCGAGGCTAACGCTCTATGTTTTTGGCTCAGACTCAAGCTCAGACTTAAACGTTTCGAGCTTAAACTCATTTTTAATAATAATTAATTCATTTTATTTAAGTAAATGTTTGGTATGATTTACAGAACTGTACATTAAAAAAAATTCAATCCCAGGTAAACCTCTAAAAGGATTTCTATTTTCAATGGATCCTATGTTTACAAATGTTATGATTTTAGTTTTATATTTTGAAAAATTATATTTCATTTTCATAAATAATGGCTTCAACGCTCAGGCTCAGGCTCGGACACTCACGCCAAACGCTCGACCGATTTCATCACAGACTATCATTATTTTTTTAATAAATTAAAAAGTTTGTTTAGTATGTTTAGTGTCTATTTTGAATGGTATTCAATGACAATATTTAATCATAGTATAGTTTGTATTGTTATCTATTAAAGCTAACTAATACTAGAAGACCTCCAAACTTGAAAAATTTTTGTTTAAACTTTATTATGTATTCAAATATGTGCACAAATATTGAGCTTTACGTATAAATTGTGTTAAAATATATTAATGTTTACATTAGATATACATTAATATTAAGCAAACTTTGATAAGCATATGATTTAGACTTATATTTGAGACTAAACTCATCAAAAGTAAGCATAACTTAATGCAAATGTCAATTGATTTAAATCTGATTTAAGTGATTTGATTGTTGAGAACAAACCATTATTTGATTTAATCAAATATTCAAATTTAATATTATGTGAATCATGTTTTGTCAGTCATTAACAAAATCAAATTTTGTCCACTTTATGCACTTTATATATGATATGATATATTATTATAGTAATACTGATATTATATTATATAATATGATAAGTTATGCAAATATTACTATTAATTGATTTGATAAAAAGTGCTAAATATCTAAAAAAGAGTTTGTGATCATTGCATTACAAGTTTGAGCTAATCTTCATTCATATAATCGATTGCTATCATATTTATATACATAAAGATTATTATTTGTATTTTAAGATTTATGATAACGTTTACAACTTATGAACTTTTGAATTGTTGGAACTTTAGAATTAAATATCAATTATTATAAACTTTAATAAAGGAATTAATATTTAATGCTAAATATGTTTTATTTGATAAAAATGAATTGCAATAAAACTAAATTTGACACAATTATAAACACAAAAAAACTTTGTCTTAACTTTATTTATACATTTATTGAACATTCGTTTCATTCATTTCTATTATAATATAACAAAAAATTGAAATTAAAATATTTATAGAAATGTTCAACAAATTGAGGATAAAATAAGTTTATTATCATTTAATGAACAAAATTGTGTAATCAACGAATGATTACAATTATAAATACTGTGACATCACTTATTGCTTATATCTTAATATAAATTCAATTATTTTTACAAATACTTAATTGAGTAGAAATTTAAAAATTATATTTGAATTTCATATGAAATATAATTATTTAGTAATAGTCTATATTCTATTGATAAATATTTAGATATTTGATATATGAATACAATATATGATATAAACGTCTTTACTTACATCTCTTCGATCTCCGAAGTCATCCATTATTTAAAAGTAAAACTTTTTGTTAAAAACCTTTAGAATAGTATTGAATGAAATCAAAACATATTTAATGAAAATAAAAGTAAGAAATGATCGAATCCTAAAAGATTAGTTCGTTTTGAACATCAATTCAAACGTCAGAAACGATTTATTAGAACTAAAGCTTTGCTAAAGAAGAGGACTTCAGTTCAGAGATGGAGTCATTACGTGTTGAATAGTTTGCAAAAAAGGTTCAAATAGTAGTATTTTTAGAATAAGGTTATGTCCTGTACTTAACACTAGTGCTCAGCATTGGAATACAGGTATCCCTAATGTTAACTCTAAAGACTGGTTCTCTATCGAAGTCTCTATACTTTTATATCACATGACTTTTGACTCATTACAGGTTTGAATTGCTTTTTCACTGAATGTTAAGTAGACTTTGTGTTCACATAAGTTAGTGTCAAAACTTTTTAATAATTGAGTAGAACTACAACAATACAAGTGCAACATTGCGTAATAGTTGCCGTTTCTCACAATATATTATGACTATTCTATTGTGATTTATAGTAATAACCATTAATGGAAACGCTCGAGCTTTAGGCACTCGGTCTCGAACGCAAGCGACGAGTGTTTAATTTTTACTGGGAGTGGGCGTGAGTGGTAAATGTTAAGTTGTTGTACAGTATAGAACGATATTTGAACTCCATCTCCATGGGTAAAATGGCGGATTTGGGCTTCAAACCTCAGGAGTGGTATAAATGTAGCTACTTTTGAAAATTCTCAAATTTTTAGGGTGGTATAGAAGGGACCCTTCTATTTTTTACACTTTCAAAAAGTTTTGCCACGAAACCCTGGGGGAGGGGGTATTTTGGTTATACCACCTTGCCCAGCCCTGATCATATGTCAATATGATTGCGACATCACTAATACATAATTTTCAATATTTAAAGAATTCAAATTAGAGGTACCCATCGGCCTGACCCGCCTGAAAGTTTTTTTGCTGATGGCCCTCTCAACCCGGGCCCGACGCCAAAAAAATGCAAAGTTCACTCAACCCGCCTGAATGACCCGAAATACTCTATATAATTGAAACTTTAATACGGAGACCCCTTATCGCAAAGCGGGTGTCAAACGCTCGAGAACGCGGTCCCGTTTGTCCAAATCCAAGCTTTAGAAGCTCACGACATAGTCTAAAGCTCGAGAGTTGACACTGATGTCAGTATTTCTATTATACAAAATGAATTCATGCTTTGCATATGTTTTAATTCGCGGTCAATTAACTCGATAATAATTTGATACTTTCCAAAATTGATTACCATTTAATGAATATGACATACTGTAACAGTATCTTTGGTGTAGAATTTCGAGACTTTCGTGATTTTCATCTTATTTGTTCATTTCTAATAACAATGTTTCTAAAGGTTCAGAAACCGGTTATTCTGTTGTAGACTATAATAAACCAGATTTTAATTTTAGTAACCGGTTTTCAATTAGAATAACTGTTACCGAACACAAACTTAAGTTATATGATATGAATATATGATTAAAACTATATTCATTTAATTTTAACTCTATTTTATAGAGTATTCAATTACTTGAATATAATGAATGACATAAGAAGGACAAGACATACAACTTTTCTTTATAATATTATTAAGTAATTCGAAAAAAGTAGTTTTCTATGAACTTAAGGTTTTCTATGAACTTAAGGTTTTCTACTTAATTGCATTAAAACATGAATAGCATATCATTCAAATACACAAAATTAATGAAAAGTTTGAGAAAAAGGAAAGACTCGTTTCTGTTAAGATAACTTTCATTTTAAGGTTCACTAATTGTGAAATATTTTATATTCACCACTGATTTTGTATGAATACTAACTTATGTTCGACTTAATAATATGTTTTGTCAGCCAATTCCTAAAAATATAATAGAGTAAAAAAGTTTCTCAATTCTACAATTTTATCCTCAAAATTGATTACATAATTAAGTTTAATTTTTTAAAAGGCAGATTTAATTTTGATAATATAGAGTTCATCATTGAATACTCTATTTATGTAATATTAATACTAACTTATCATTCAATTAATGATAGAAATGTCCTTCGAAACTCTTATTTTCAGTTCAGCCTTCACTAAACTAAAATCATTTATTATGCGATCAAATCTGTCCTACAAATCATTATATATATAAATATGTAAATATATATATAGACTACATGAAAGTTATCGACTACTCTAGTGTAGAGGTGAGAATCGGGTTAAATTGATAGCCAAAAATGTCGGGTTCGGGCTTTTGTGCCGTCCTCTAAATGTCTTCGGGCGGTCTGTCATCTAAAAAATCTCGGGCTAAAAATAAAGGATAGCGATATTATATAAAGTCTATTGATAATGGACAGAATATCATATTTAGCTCCAGAAAATGTTTATAAAATTCTATTCATCAAATAGAATGTTGATATTGTTATTTAAATATGTACTGTACTTACTTTATTCATTTAATATGTGCTTTGATTTATATTTTAGATTTGAATTTAAATTGTCTACATTTTGGGCCTTTCGGGCTTGAATTTTATTTTGGGCGGGCTTTAAATTTTTAGCATCGGGCTCGGCTTGGATGGACCGAAACAGAAAAACTTTTGGGCGCGTTGGACTGAAGATTTCCGACCCGTTTCTCACTTCTACTCTAGTGTATGGTATGGTGTATGGCAAGGGTTCTCTAATGGTGAGTCTCAAAAAATGGGTCGCGAAAAGTTTCAACTGCGTTAACAATTTATATGAAAAGACATAGATCGGTGGGTAGCGAGCAGTAAAAGATTAAACATAGATAAAATGGCATAAAATGGTTATTTCATATTAAATAGTAAATCTGAGAACACTATTGGTGGTCGTACATTAATTTTTTTCTTTCAGGTGGATCGCGGAGTGAAAGTCTGAGAGCCCCTGGTGTATAATGTATCTGTGCATATCTGGTGTATATCGTCTGAATTGCAATTATAACAATATTACCGTAATATAAACTTACAGCACTATACAAAGGAGCACATTGCACAAGCACATATATGTATTAATATACATCCCATATAATACCTTATGTATGCAGTCGATAATTCAATTTAGTAAATAAGATCTCAATAATATAATACTGCTATTCAATACTGTGTTTATATAACAGTTTATATAAATCTGATATAAATAAGAGGATGTAGTTATTTAAACGACGAGTAGTTGAGTTCTTTCAATAAGTTATATTATTTACATTTAAACAAATATTGAGACAATTATACAGTTGAGGCAATTGTGCAAATAATTTTTTGGATAAAAGAATCAAATCTATGAATTCAATACTAGACTTTATTCAATATTAGATTTATTGTTAAATTTGTTTGAATGAGCAGTTTATGAGTGCTATAATTTCACACAAAGTGTTTTTAATTAAATTTAAAATATATCATATAGTGTTGTTTGCAGTAAAGTTCTAAACAGTAATACATTATTTATTACACCATTTTTCGAACCATTCAATTAGATAATGGCAGTTAACTCACAATTATAATCAAAACTCAATTAATAACAAAATATTTTGGACTAAATTTAATTTCTCTTTAAATATTTGTTAATATTAATTATTTATAAAGTTTAGTTCCGTTCCCGACTAGAAGTGAATTAGAATCTCGTTATAGTTAACTTTTGAAAGAAAGACGAAACTGTTGTATGTAATACTCGTATGCAGTAATATATGGCTAATTCAAATGTAAAACTTAATGTTTAACTCACATGGGACTGAAGTTAATAGTTAACTATATCGAGATTTGATTCGAGTTAATATCTTTATCTAAATGGCAGTCGTATTCTATTGAGATTGAAGTGCAAACTTTCATCGTAAAGATGTCTTCTTTTGCACACAACTAATATAGAAAAAATTGTTGGCAAACATTATAGCCCATATCTATGCCATAATTGACTCATCCCTTCAATAGTTAAACATTTTAATTAAATTATATTTTATGCAAATTATATTATTAAAATCAATTCGTGTGAAGGGACGGCCAATAATCACATTATTTGTTTCATTTCAAATTCTATTTTCTATATGAATACCTTTTCTTAAAATTTAAAACTAAAAAAAGTTTAAATAAATGAAAAGTTGAACAGAATTAAACACTTTCACTCTGCTATTAATTCCAAACTTTCGTAAAATATCTGAAAATTCTGTTAATTAAAACAATTAATTTAGGCTAAGATTGCAATTAATAATTAGATTATATTTATGGACAGTATGAAAGCTCAGTAATAAGTCTCGCGCTCGACCCAACCGCCAGGATTTCGACGAAGTATGAATCTTCTGATCTCATCGTAGATGAATATCATCAAAGAGAATGGCATTGCGGGCACCCACCAGCTTAGCTTCAAGGGATACATTCGTAAACCTTTGTCCAGACCCGGACAATAGCATAGGAAGGCAGCCAAACATGTTTCAAAAAATAATCCAAAGTTGAGGACATGATTATTCATTCCCTGATGTATTACTGAATTGCGTCTAGTTTTGCAAATTATCAAATCAGCCCATTGGACAACCACTATAGCAACAAAGAAAGCTGTGTGACAGGTGAACTCCAACGTCTTCCTCTGCTTGTAAGTCCATTCTTGTCCATAAGAGTCCGTCACATCATTTATTGCTTTTGAGTCCCAATACTTTCGGACACCGACTAGTGTATTGGGAAGGAAACCATTTTCACCCAATATTACAAAATAGGTGAAGAAGCCGGCGGCCGCTTGCATCATACCTATCTGTCCATATGCTATCGATATCAGTCTTTCATTCACTAACTTATCATTTTTGGGATCCCTTGGCTTTCTCTTCATTATATCACTTTCTGGCTTTTCATAAGCCAATGAAATGGCGGGAACCATATCTGTTCCCAAATCAATGCAAAGGATGGTAACCGTTCCCAAAGGGAGAGGAACGTCAGCTAATATGAACAGCAAAAATGGAGAGATCTCTGGAATATTACTCGTTAGTGTATATGCGATCGATTTCTTCAAGTTATCGAATATAAGTCTTCCTTCTTCGACACCCGTCACTATTGATGCAAAATTATCGTCTAATAGAATCATATCCGCCGCTTGTTTTGATACATCAGATCCTGCAATACCCATCGCAACACCAATGTCTGCTTTTTTCAAAGCTGGCGAATCATTGACACCATCGCCAGTGACGGCCACAATAGCTCCCTGTCGTTGACAGCCCTCCACTATAATCAGTTTCTGTTGTGGAGACGTTCGGGCGAACACTATTTCCGGATGATTTCTTAAAAGATCGTCTAATTGTTCGGCACTTAATTCTCGTAATTGTTGGCCATGAATGACAGCTGCTTTTGCCATTCGAGGGTCAACTTCTTCGATGGCTATATTAAGTCTGAGAGCAATGTCTTCTACCGTTTCATTTCCCTCTGATATTATGCCAACAGATCGAGCAATAGCTTTAGCAGTGATGGGATGATCGCCTGTAACCATAATCACTTTGATTCCAGCACTTCTGCATTTGGCGACAGCATCGGGTACTGCAGCGCGTGGCGGGTCTATCATTGATATTAAGCCAACAAATCTCATTCCACTCAACGGGAAATTACATTCGTCGGGATCGAAGGGAAAACCTGGTGGGTATTTATCAATTGGCAATCTTTTCTCACAAAAGCCTATGACTCGCTCTCCCAGACCTCCCAACTCGAGATACGCAGCATTGAATGCATCTCTCATTTCTTCGTCGAGTGCGAGTTCTTTTCCATTAATAAAAATATGAGAACTTCTTTCAAGTATTCTTTCAGGCGCTCCTTTCATACATAACAGATAACTGGCATCGTCTGGTTCTTCAGTTTCATGTATTGTTACATGAAATTTATTGGTAGAATTAAAGGGTAGTTCACATACTTTTCTGTTGCGATTACGATATTGCATAACATTTCCGACCGACAGTTCCATACATTTCAAAATAGCAGATTCGGAGGCATCGCCGGCAACATCTCTTTTAAGTATCGGAACTAACTCTTGACCTGCTTTGAACTCTGCTCTGGAACAAAGACATGCGTTGCGAGCAATAGCTTTCCAACCGGGTGATGACCTATTAAACTGCGCACCGCTTTGATCTTCAGTAGTGTCCGCTTCAATAATTTGATTGTCGAACCACATGTGCGCTACAGTCATGCGATTCTGTGTTAAAGTTCCCGTTTTGTCAGAACAAATAGTTGACGTCGAGCCCAATGTCTCCACTGCTTCCAAGTTCTTGACTAAACAATTCTTGACTGCCATTCTCTTTGCAGTTAATGTTAGACATACTGTAACTGTTGCTAAGAGGCCTTCGGGAACATTGGCCACAATTATACCAATCAAGAAGATGACAGCGTCGAGCCAGTGATAGCCCAATACAAAGGCAACGACAAAGAATGTGATTCCTAGAAATACTGCGACACCAGTTATAATATGAATGAAATGAGCGATTTCTCGAGCAATGGGTGTTTCTCCCATTTCTAGACCCGAAGCAAGATTTGCGATCCGACCCATAATAGTGCGATCGCCTGTATTGATGACAATACCTCTAGCCGTTCCCTCAACACAATTAGTTGAGAAAAATGCTAAGTTCTTAGTCTCGAGCGGATTATCGCTTGAATTATCACAAGATCGCGATTGTGCTTCAGATTCGCCGGTCAGACATGAATTGTCGACTTTACAGCTATGCGCAGACACGACGCGGAGATCTGCTGGAATACGGTCTCCACCTTTCACTTCTACTAAATCTCCGACAACCAATTCTTCTGCCGGAAACGTATACTTCTGTGCGCCGCGAATCACAGTTGCATACTATCAATCAAATCAATTATTTCATTATTAATACAAATTTACAAAAAGTTAAGTTTTGTATACAAATAAACCAACTTCAATTAAAGTTATAGATTCAAAAAACAAATAGCTTTAGAAAGTATTTTATAGAAAGTTTTCTTCATTTAAACCTTTCATAATAAAAATTATGTTTAAAACTAAAGACTCAATAAAATTAAAATTAAGTTAAGTGTTGAATATTGCCTAATTGGAAAATATCATTATACTGTATCATTCATATTCGATATAATCATTGTAAATACAAGTATAAGATCATTAATTAACAATACTTTTAATTAATTAACATTAATTAATGATATTTTTAATTAAATAACCCCTAAATTATATTGAATTTAAATAAACATTTCATTAAAATTCGAATATTCAAAAGCATATCTTATGTCTAATTTTCTTGAAAAACTTTTAATTAAATGTGTTTTTGGTAGGATTATCCCTTCCGCATCCGCACCCCCATGTGTTATATTTTATTCAACCCAGTTCACCAAACTGAGTAATTTGATACCCCACTTGACCCCCTACTCCAATTTTTTAAACCCTTCCCCCCCGAACCTCAACCCCCAAACATTTGAGATATTTGAATTGCATCCTCATGCTATTAGCTTCTTTTTAAAAAATAATAGACGCTCTTATTATGTGTATTAAATCATTGATTTCAGGCATTAAATATTAAAACTAAATCCCGAAATAACCATATCTAGTGCTATGTTTTAACTACTTATTAAAACTATAAAACTTTTATTTGCGTATATAATAACTCTAAATCATTGTTGTGTTTCTGATGAGTTATTTAAGAAGTCACAAAACACAACAATACTTTTGAAAATCTTTTTAAAAAAAAATATTAAAAAAACTGTAGCAATAATTGCTTTGTTTATAAAATATGCCATTATTTAAAAGCATTGAAGGAGAAAGCATTGATTAGGTTTTAAGAGTTATACAGTTTTATGAGTTATATATTTTTAAAAAACTTTAAATTGTAAAATTGGTATTGTTAAAAATTGCAGAAACTCAGACACACTCACATTTTGGATAAATAAAGCGTTGCTTTATGTTATTCAACATTTATTTGCAATTAAAAGGTTTTCATGCATTCAGTTTGACGACAAATTCACTCCTAAACAGTGTGTAACCAATAGTAACATTCACTAACCATTAGCATTAAACTTGCCATTCTCATTTATATGAAACTTGTTCCTAGTCTTTTATTCAAATGAATAATTTCATTTCATTCAGTACTTTGTTTTCATTTTAACATCACTTCAATAATACTCTGGATTTTAAAACATTTTTTAAACTTCAAGGTTTAGCTCAAGTTTTGAAAGTCATTAATGAAATTTCATTAAATTATAATTATTAGAATAGCTTAAAAATAATGAATAATTTCTCGTATTTGGAATTAATAGCATTAGTTTTTATACAATTATTTGCTATAAAATTAATATACAGTATATTATACGGCATTTGGATATGTTTTTTGGCACATTTATTAGGTTTTGGAGTGAAGTGGCGTTCGGGACATAATGTTTGGGCAGTTATTACGGGCGGAACAGATGGTAT
>JAUJYU010000563.1:0-12456 GCA_033995675.1 Nothrus silvestris
GACTCGTAAATGAAATCAAAAGTAATATCAGATCCTTTATTAAGAAAAAAAACTTTATTACTCATTTCAGATTCAAAAAGTCTTTATCGTAAAAGATTAAATCTTATCAAATTCATATATATTCAAAGTTTAACATGGTATTTATGCCGCCTCTGTACAATAAGAGTGCAAATTATTTGATTCAATACATTAATAATATTTTAATCTATTTAAAGTTTGCATTCCTTCATTTATCTTATGAAGAGATCTTTAAGATGAGCCCCAATGGAGTTACAAATAGCTTGTTTTCAATATAATTCATTAAATTAGCTTAAATTTTGCTACTTTTGGAAAAATGCAAATCTTAGCTTTTATTAAAAACATAATATATTAGGCAAAAACCATTGGAGACATTGTTTTCTCCAAAGAATCAAAATGAAAAGTTTTATTTTTCGATTGTATTTCTTATTTTAATTTAATTAAATTTAATTAAAGAACTCTTAAAGTGTTTCGTGATATTAAAATAAATTAAAAGGAATACATTATTTTAGTAATAATTAATTTTATATGAAATAATTTATTTCATATATAGAAATGAAATGCTATGACTGGATAACCAATAATAATGATTTATAAATAAGAAAATAGATGACCTGATCTTATGCTCTCAAATAGCTATTTGTGAAACTCGAGCCTTTATCATTTTGATGAGAGCCAAATTTGCTTAATTACAACATAACAACGGCTTTTAATGGACTCGTTTTTATATAATGTATAAGCTTTGAGGCACAACTGGTCTCCTTATTTTGTCGGACTCTTCTCTCTATTATAGAGTATTTACAACAATGTAATTAATGTGAAGCAGTGCTCTCTTCAGTGCTCTCTTCAGTGCTCTCTTCAACTTAGCTTTAGTCGAATTCAGGCCTAACAGACTTATATACACTTTAGTTGTTAGGATTCATTAAACTTTGTTAGCGAAAGGAGAATCACATTTGAAGGATTATTTCTAAAACAAAAGTTACACTTATTAGCTTTTATTATAAGATTACTTAACTTTATTTTACATTGTCATCAAAAATCATTTATGATAGCACGACAGCCATCTCCGCATTTAATACATTATAATTATCTAAACACGAAAATAGCTTCAACGGCCCACTAAATAAAACTTTTCACTTACGACAGACAGTTAATTATATTTTTCTCCATTCTCTTCACTAATGCATTGTTGATGTTGTTCATGATCTTATCCATGCGTTTAATTCAATCGATTCGCTTACTATTTGTATAATTTATCATTAAATTTATTATAAAAATTAAAAGATTGATTGATTTAAATGTCATTAATTTCAACAAAGAATTTTTATTCTTATCGATTACTCGATAATTATCTAAGGAATAGTTTAACAATTCAATAGATGGGAACTGCGATTAGTTTCAAATAAGTTATCCTCAGCGAAAAGCAAATTAAGATAATTATCTGTTCAAAGTCATTATGATATCGATATTTCTTATTTTTTAATTTAAAAAAGTCATTCAAATGAATACTAAAGTAATATTAATTAGAGATCAAATTATTAAAGAACTACAGGTATATAGAAGTGCCTTATATTCAAATTTTTTCAAATGTTTTATTTGATGCGAAGTTAAATAATATAAATATTTGAGTTTTAATAATTCAATGAATGCCATATTTGAGATATGATAAAGAATACCATTTTATTAATAAAGGATACTTTATCTAAATCTTATATATGGAATTTCATCACAGGTGTAAATATGAAATACTATAATATGACGGAATAAAATGGTGACCTCCACCTCCACCCTTGCTATCAATAATGACTTATTCGAACATTTATAATGCAATTGGTTTCTAACACGCAATGCAATAAAATAAAGAACAAAACTGACAAAACTTAAATAATCTATGTTCACGATGTTCATATAACTATAGTTCAGTTATCAATATAATCACTATAAAACTTACTGTTATTGATGGCAAACTATGAATATAACTATTAGATTCACTATAATAATCAAAATAAGATTAATTATAGATTAAGCATTTTAAGTCTTAAATATTGGGAAAAAATTACTTATCAAATTTATAAGAAATCCATTTATTGATTAACAATCAATTAAATCAAAATTCTTTCTAAATAAGCCATTTATTCAAATAAATATCAAATATCAGGTCTTTTAAAGAATTGATTACTGTCAGTGGGCGGGGTTGAGGGAATTGATTTAGTGGGGGTGTAGGTTATGACTGCCGCTTCTCGTGATCTAAATTTTTCGCGACCGTCTTATGATAATTCAAACTTAGTTGTAGAGCAAAGAGAACTAAATAAATTTTTATAACAAAATACAGTTGAAAAAGCCTGGAGAATCTATAGTAAGTCAACAGAGCAATAGCTCATTGCAAATTATTTGTTAAATACCTTAATAAACTAGTTTATAGAATGCAAGAAACAATACAATGAGACAAGTATAGAACTGTGTCTATCAAAGTGGGGCAAAACATCAAATCTGCTCAGATAGACCTCGTAATGACAATACATAGGATCAAACATGCAATCGTAGGTCAGAACGGCCTAATTGAAAAAATGTCGCAATTTTGTCTTCGAAGTTGCAACTCTTTTCTATAACAATAAAAGAGCACAAACTAGTAGTGCTTCAAAACTTAAAGGAACTGCTTCATAGTTTACCTGTATTTGGCTTTCATACATTTGGGTGTATTTGAAGTGGGAATCGATATAACAATTCAGTTCAGTGGAGATACAATTGCTTACAATTAGATTAACTTTAGGTTTTAGAATATTTTTAAAAGATATATCTTATAATTTTAATACGAAATCAATTTTCATAAATTCAAGTAAAGACTTAATAAGTTAAAGATATGTAATCGAGTAATAGGGAAAGTGTAAATTTAATAAAAGTTTTTTTAAATCAATCTATAAAAAAATTCTATATTATTTCAAGTTTTTCATTAACGAATCATTTTTGTAAAACTGTATATATTAATAGTTGTCTTATTCACATTTCAATAGTTAATATTCGAATTTAATTTATCCTTATTTAAAACTGTTATCACAATTACAAGTAGGGATCCCATCATTGAATCTCTTAGAGAGGACTAAGATATTTGAAAGGAAGACAATGGAGGACAACATTTTAATTATTAGTTACTTAATTTTAACAGTGTGTTTTTGCAAGACATGAAATTTGCATTGCTATTTTCTATGTACCCCACTATTTATCTAAGTAAATTTTCCTAACAAATAGATCGTCGTTAATTAAGAAATATAAATAGAATGTTGAATCTTTTATTCAATAAAATTAAGCTATAATTATTTGTAAAGAATTCAATAGACAAATTGCACCAAAAACTTAATTTTTATTGAAATTTGATAATTTAAACTAACTTTTACATAACACAAGGTTTATGATAATATTAGTTAAATGATCTTTATTCTTCATTGTAAATAAAAATTTATGAATTAACAGTGCAAGAGAAAAATTTAACTTTGCACAAATAACTGTATCTTCAGAGACTCTGTTTATAGATAGATAGTATATTTAGAGATCAGTAGTAATTAACCATATATTTAAATTAAATTATTAAGATTATATCCTAAGTTTTTTACAGAAGCTGAAAAATTTTATCGAAAGCTGATTTTTCTCGAGGAAGACATCTTATAGTCATCATTGTAGCTGTTGGAGGACAGAAAAGTCCTAAGGAGGACTGGCCTCCTCAAAGGAGGACGGGTGGGAACCCTAATTACAAGATTGTCTCATTTCTCATTATTATTTTTGTATTTTGATTATTTATTTTTATAGTTGGCTAAATATTTTGTTGTAATCTTTCAATGTTATCTTAAATGTTTTAACATCTAAGGGAACCGACAATTGTTTAATTTATTTTTTCAGATCCACTTTATATGTATTTCTAACACGTGAGAACACATGTTATCATTGATACAGCTTTTTGACAATCATTGATTTTTTGTATGAAGAATCGCTTATACAAAATATTCAGACCAATGCATTTGTTATATAAATCACCGAATTTTTTTATGTCACTTAAATCATAATATTTATCAAAACACTTATAAATTTTTTTGTTGAGATTATTGAATATTTAATAAATGATTTAATATTTGAGAACATTAAACAATTTAAAGAATATCAAGAAATGTTTTCGTGAAAACCCTTTGAATAAACTACTCTCTAAGAATTAAAGATAATTTTAATTAATTACAGCCTTAAAATATGTAGTAATTTTACTATTTAAAGATTTGAACGTCTTTTAAACCTCTTCTATTAATTGCTGCTAATTAAATATACATCATTTAGTGACTTAATCTGCTCAATGGCAACATTTGGCTTTCATGCAAATAATTACATATTTACTCAAAGCTATCTATTTTCATTCTTGCTTATCATTTGTCAGTAACACTTTGTCTATCATTTGTCTCTAATCTATCTTAAAGTATATTATCCAACACATACACATACATAAGTGTTTAGCACCTGCTTCGCTAAATTTAGTTTCTTTTTTGTCGATTATTAAACTGTTTGGGATTGAGAGCATCGATGAGCCAACTCTTATTTATCAAATATAACGTAAAATAAATCTCCAATTCATTGCTATTATATAAAGATTGTTCCTTAAAACACATTTTACAGTAATTATTAAGTTTAAGATTTGAAGTAAATGATAATTTTATAGAATCAGTCGTGTGTTCGGAACTTTATTAAAAAATATTTCCTCCACTAAAAAAGACAATAAGTTATAATAAATTATATAATAATTTACAATGAAATATTGCTTATATCAGAATGAAATTATAGAGTATAACTCTTGTTAGTAATTTATAATTTTCATTCACTTTCTAATTTATTACTTGCGTAAATCAATTAATTAGTTTCAATGCATTCATAAAATACTTAATGAAAAATAAAACTGTCAAACGTACAATACAAAGGAATAGTGGAATGATTTACATACTTTTCAAATCAATAATCCATATAAAATTTTATTTTTATTTTAATTTTTATTATACATAATTTTTTAATTTAGTTTTAGTATACCTTTTGGACTAAAAAACCTATGAAAATGTGACCCTTAATTAGTTTTAATGTTAAAACAATGGAAAGCTTACTTAATATGTAACATATATTATAAAAATGATAGAATTATACAAATTTTATCACATAATATTTTATGACGGCATGTAATTAGTCCTCAAAAATATAACGTGGTTTACATTATATGAGATCGATATTAAAGCTAAACACTAAATGAGTAAATGAAACCTAAGTGGTGTTATATATTTACTAATATAATTTGTTTTCTTTTTAAAAACTGAATTACCAAGATTTACTTTTATTAAATACTTTAAAATATAATATAAAATATATATTTATATATATAATATAAAATTACAAATATATTTATAATATTAACAATGATGTAAAGACTTTACTTATGTTTAAAGCATTATTTGGGCCAACTATTAAAGCAATAATAAGTTTTCAAATTTTGAGATAAAAGAATTTAATCAAATATTTATCAAAATTGTATTTAATATGACTTTAAGTATATGAACAATTTATACTAAAATCGTTGTTTTGCTTATTAAAGTCTTTATATCAATGTTAAAACCATGTTCTTTGAATTAATTTATAAATTGTATGTGAGCCTATATTTAAAGATACTTTGTATGATTAAGTAACAATTAAATGATAAACAATTAATTTAATTTCCATGGGTGAATCTGGGTTTAAGAAAAAGGGTGTTATAAAATGGCTATGTTTGATACACCATACCATTCATTTGATATAAGATGGTTTGACACCCCAATTGTGATTCTACCCCATCAATTTCTTAAATAGAAGCAAAAAACCAGAAAAAAGCAATTAATTTTCCAAAAAACCAGTTCAAAATTAATAAATTTACTAGAATATACCGGTCAGTATTATTTGAGATCACCAAAGCTGAGATGGGCTTAGCTTAACATCTTCATAACAAAAAGATGTGAAAGAGTTTTGATTATAAGCGAAACTCAATTTTTAACGACTGTATTCAAAATTTTCATATAAAGAATTTGAATCTAAATGAGATCAATTTTATAATAAGTTAAACCAGATTATTTCTATTAATGTAAAGTGTTTATCAAAAAAATATTATCAAAATTGAGTTGCAAATTATGTTTTAAAGTCGCATATTTATAATTAGCATTACGATTGAATATATTCCATGTTTATAATCACATTAGCCATGAAAAATCAGCAATGTGGAATAGACTCTATCCCTTTAAGATGATTGCCGCAACTAATATTACTTTTCATTACTCTCTCCCAATATTACAGGTATTGGCTCAACCCTAACAGTAGCAATAAATAGTTTTGAAATATCTTATTATATATTATTATTATTATTATTATTTATGTATAAAATTATAAAATATAGATACAGTAGATTATTTTTGCATAATAATAAACGAGTGAAATTGTTGTTTTGAATCAGTTTTGTTTGAGAACATACACAAAGTTATTCAACTCTTTCCTGCAGTTCCTATTTTTCGAATAAAACAACTAATGTTCGAGAATTGCATTCTTTGCTATAAAAATAAATATTTGATATGGTTTTCTTCAACAACTTAGAAAAAGGTATACTTGATCTTCATTTTCCAGAGTCAATTCTGGTGATTTCTGAAATTTCTATATGTTCATATCAAACAATTCATAAAGAAGTGCAATTCTTGTATAACTTCTTATTCCATTATTTAAAATTAGATTATGGTTTATATAAATAAATTCCGGAATAGGTTTTTAATTATTATACGACATATATTGGGCTAATTTGGTAAGAGCACATCAGACATAGGATTGTGTTTATGTATGTGAGTTTGGCATGAGTTGAAACCACTCTCAGAACTTTTAGCTTGATTTCTAAATGTGTGCAACGATTCTAACGATTCTAATAGCCGGCGCACGAATGAAAACAAATGAGATTCTCTAACGAACCATTACTAGAATTTCTCACAACAATTCGTCTCAATAAAAGAGCAAATTCAGCAGTTGGGGAATACTCTATACCTTGACTTTCTTGTAGCTCAAAAATAATGTTAAATCCATGAATAGTGAAACTTCACTTTTAATACACTCAAATTCTTAATCTCATTCACGAATAATAATAATAACAATAAAAAGAGGAGAAAGTCATATAAACTTTTATGATAGTGTATGAGCCCTCTATTGTAGAAATAGTTTCTCATCAACACTAATGATTGAAAATTTCGAAACGAATAACTGAACGTTAAGTCAATTTTTGAAACGAGCAGTGCTCTTTCAATCAGTCTATTATATTTCAAATATCATTTACTTTACTTTGTATTAATGCTCTTCTTAAGAATTTTCAATTCTATTGAATAATAATTTAGTGAAATTTTATTGGAATCAAATAGTATTCTCAATAGAAATAAATATACATCATGCTTTATAACCATCTTCGGCAATCATCTCAATTCAGATTATCAGCTCTAGAATTACTGATCATTTTTTAATGAATATATTATATATTTATTTACAGTATAAGTATTTATATACAGTCGTTGCAAAAACCTCGGGGCTGGTTTTTCAGCTATAACTTCGTAAACACTTATAAATAAAATTCGAGATTTTTTTATAAACACATATTTGCGTAACGTATATCGTCTTGAATAGTTATTGAATCCAATATAAGGACTTTTCATAGACAACGTATATTTCTACAACAATTACCGATGGATAAATAAAAATTCTGAATAATACAATCGAAAGAGCATCAAAAATTATTAGATACGTGTATTTTTGTTTTTAAAAATATTCATCTACCTTAGAGCTACAGGGCTTCAAATACGAAATTTTGAGATTTTTCTTTAATTATTGCTTCCTTAATTTTGAACTTACAATAACGATTTCAGTATCAAAATGAAGCTTTTAAAAAGCTGTTTTCGATTAATTTTTTGAATTGATAAACAATTCATATTTTGTTAGAAAATGTACTGATTTTCAAATCTTCACTAATAATTTTATTGTTTTAACTTTAAATGTGGATACTAAGAATTCATTCGGTTTATAGTGACGCTTTGAATATCAGTGCATTTCTCCTCAAGATTTAAAGAATATATCTACCCAGAAAATTAATTCAAAAACAAATTTTTAAAAGCTTCATTTTGATACTGAAATCGTTATTGTAAGTTCGAAATTAAGGGAGCAATAATCAAAGAAAAATCTCAAAATTTCGTATTTGAAGCCCTGTAGCTCTAAGGTAGATGAATATTTTTAAAAACAAATATACACTTATCTAGTAATTTTCGATGCTCTTTCGACTATATTATTCAGAATTTTAATTTATCCATCGGTAAGTGCTGTAGAAATGTACGTTGTTTATGAAAAGTCCTTATATTGAATTCAAAAACTATTAATAGACGATATACGTTACGCAAATATGTGTTAATAAAAAAAATTTCGAATTTTATTTCCAAGTATTTACAAAGTTATAGTCGAAAAACCTGCCCCAAGGTTTTTGCAACGACTGTATATACAGTATATCAATATCTATACTGAAATACTATACCATATCTATATATCTATATATATCTGAAAAACTCTGAGTGAAGGCAATGCAAGTCCAGCTAGATTTGAGTTTATGGTATGCTCTTAATCAGCTATTAAGTCTTTAGAAATTTTATAGAGAGTAAAATTATTAGTTCTGGGAATGGAATCCACGCTTACAGAGCAAATGTTTGCAAAAAATATTTATTTTAAAGAAAAATACATTTGTTTCAAGTTTTGACTACAGGGTTGACATCATCTATCAGTTAAAATCTCACACTTAATGAGTTAATGCTTGCTCTTAATAATTGAAATACTAATCTTGTTTTAAGTTGGATTAAGTTTGAATTCGATAATTTTCCTCAACTGATTTCTTCATATAATAAAACCTTCAGAAAATCTAAAAGAAGTCTAGAAATTATAATAAATACTATAAATAAATAAATTTGACCACAATATAGATCCTCACACCTGGCCGTGGGCCGTGGGCGTATACAGGAATAGTCAATTCATTTGTGGCGCAACAATTATAGATCAAAAACGTATCTTATGCGCAGCTCATTGTGTGAAATCCAGTAACGGACAAACTTATAGCGCCAATACTTTTTCACTAAGAATAGGCGCTCATAATTTAAAGACTTCTGGCAAAACAGTTTATGTATCAAAAATTACTGCACATAGATCCTATGATCCGTACCGAATGCAAAATGATATTGCAATATTCCACTTGAAAGAACCACTTAACTTCGCACAGCGTGACTCACATATATCTCCAATTTGTCTAATGGACCCAACGTTGGCTAAACAAAACTTTGCAAGAACAATGGCAACTGTTTGTGGTTGGGGAACAACGCGCGCGGGGGGCTTCCCAACTGATACACTAAGACAGGTAGAAGTGCCGATCATGACCAATGCTGAGTGCAAAATGGCATATAAGCAAAATGAAAATATGATTCAACCACAACAGATATGTGCGGGTTATGTAGAGGGCCAAAAGGATTCCTGTCAAGTATGGATATCATCCTAATAGAGAACCTATGATACTGTATGAACATTTTTAGAAATGTCAATATTTTTATTTAAAAGGGCGACTCTGGAGGAGGACTGTTTATTCAGAGGAACAATCTCTGGTGGCAATATGGCGTCGTTTCGTGGGGGAAAGGATGTGCTGAACCCAATGCTCCAGGAGTTTATACGAAAGTGCCTGAGTTTCATAAATGGATAACTGAAAATAATAGTTAAATTGTTATCTAAAATATTAAGAAATACAGAATCTGAATAAACATTTGTCAAACAATGAGATATTAATTATTTTTTGCAATATTGTAAATATCAATTGTTAGATAAAGAAATTTAAAAAATAATAATCAAGAATTCATGAATGTCAAGTCTTTAGTCCATTATATTAATGTGTTTGAGCAACAATAGATTAGTTGGTTAAAGGCTTGAAAACCACCTAAGCATAAAAACTTTATTAAAGTTTTAAATGAATTTTCTTAATAACGCATTTGAAAAATGGGAAACATCCCTATTTGATCCTATAATTTGTGAAATTTAGTATACAGTCCATTCATTTTATTTTAAAAATCATCTACAATATAAAAAAGTTTAAGAAATGTTTTTAAAAGATTTATTTTTTTAACTTACGGGAATAGTTCTATAAGTCATATAAGATTTTCTACATTTATAAGAGTTATGGATATCATGTAAGGGTCTCGAATACTGTACAATAAATGAACGGTATTTAGTAATTAATAGTGACATTTTGAGAACAATTTCATCTTAAATAACTATTTATAACCTAATTCAAACAAAAAACCAATTTCAACATTGTTTAGTAGATTCATAAATTTGAATGATATTTTGGTCTTTACTCTTAAATGGTGTACACAAACTTTCATTTATCCGATTATCCGGAGTCTGGTTATAGCCGACTATTTATGATTTTAGATTATCCATCCCTGATCTTTATGCATGTTTTTCTAATATTTTTACAAATTTTTTCATATTGTGTGCATATTAGTAATTATGCAATAGTTTAATCAAATAAATTATATTAACACATATACGATCCCCATAATTACTCCCCTTCTAAATAACGCCTGTTTATAATTCAGGGATTCGTAGCTATAGTAACGTTGTAATAAAGACAGGCATTATTTAGAAGGGGAGTAACTATGGGGATCGCATTGTTGAGATTATAAAGAGTTTAAGTTTTAAAATTGGAATCTTAAGCACAAATCTCTAAAAATTACAATTTATGCAAAATATAACTTATGAATTTTTATTAATTATTTAATTTTTTTAAAAGAGAGTACTTTAATAAAGGAAATTATATCATTGTATGTTACTGTGAAAACTTTAATTTTAAAACTTTAAAATAACTTGAGATCTTATATATTGTGAAGTAAAGCATTTTAAAAGATAAGTTATTTTAAAGTTTTAAAATTATATCATTGTTTTCTTCATTGACATTAAAGTAATCATTTCAGTAATCATTTCAGTAATCATTTCAGTAATCATTTCAGTAATCATTTCAATTCAAAATTTGTTATTTTAGATGTAATTAATAATAAAATTGTATTTAATATCATATCTATTAAAATCAAATTAAATAATTAAGAAAATTCGTTAAAATTCATTTTAATTGAAAGTTCAAAACAAATTTGTAGATAATTTGACGCTCGGTAAACGTTCGGGCTCGAGCGTGGGTACAAAATCGAGCGCCGAGCGGTGCCATCACTGCTCTATTCTCAAGCATTCAGATCAGATCAGATCTATGCAGTAAAATTGAATTAGATATGCCTTAAATACAGATTAATTAAAAGTCGACTGATATGTGTTGAAAAGAGTTTGTCCAAAAATGTATAAGGGCTGTACCTGAATCACCAATATTTCTCAATTTTTTATTTTATTTAAAGATCATAGAAAATAAACATAAGTTTAATTCATGAAACTTCTGAATGAACCTCCATTGGGGGTATAAAATTCTATAAGTTAAACATAAAAGTATTTTTTTGCGGGAAAACGATGAGATATTTAAAAAATCTTTTCGCCGAAAAATTTTATTTGTAATACAGAATAATAATAAATTTTATTCTTAATTATAAATATTACTATTGTGCTAAAAATTAATAAACAAATATTCAAAAAATTATTTCCATATGTTACCCAAAGTGTCTTAGGGTAGAAAAAATATATGTTATAGAGCAGTGCTGCGCAAATGGCGGCCCGCGAGGGCTTTAACAAAAACTATTACTTCTGGCTCTTTAGAAAAATATTTGTGATTAAGCTCTAACCGCGTGACTGCAACCGTATCTCATTAAGGGATTTCATTATAAATTCGATGTAAAACCATAATTATTTCATATTTTTTAAAGACTAAAAGAATTAACCTATTCTCTGTTATTAATGCATTATATGTTAGGTCTTAAATTAATGCAATCGCTTCTGATTTAGATATGTATTATTTATTATTTGTTAATAGGAAAGCGCACCTTAAATATTATTATTGAATAATAAAAATGGATAATGAAAACCGAGTATCTAATTAATTGCACATCAAATAAAATTTCTTTGGCCAAAATTAAAAACTTATTTGTTTGTTAGCATAATTTCAAAATACTGATCAAACTAATTTCAATAGACTTCGGAATAATAATTCTCCTCAATATTATACTAAAATTTAAGAAAATGCATGTAATATCAATAATATGCTTGGGATTACTTGTACATGTTTTGTGAGCTCCTTTTCACTTATTAATATTTAAGAATTTTAAACATTAATGCTAAAGGTATATGATATTCTCTAATAGACAATGTACGCATTAAAGATGAAGATAATAATTTAATTTTAGATATCGATGATTTGAT
>JAUJYU010000564.1:0-12454 GCA_033995675.1 Nothrus silvestris
ATTAGTAAAAAAATGAGACTTATTTTTATTAATTAATTAATTAATTTAAAAGAATTCAATTTTGATTTATTAATAAAGTTAATAAAAACAAGAATTCATTGTGTTATAGTAGCCATTCATTGAGTTGTAGACTTCACTTCGTATAAAAACAGAGATTGTCTGACAGTTTAAACGAAGGCTTTCATTGATAACAGTAATGCGCATAAGCATAATGAATCTTGAGCTCAAGCACAACGTGAGCTCATCATTGGCACTGCGATTATAAATCGATTTCAACTTTTAGGTTCAATTTTTTTGAGAATTAAATTGTTTCTCAATTTGTTAATTGTCATCAAATATAATACGATTATTGTTTTCAATATTAAGACAACAATTAATTCAACGATTCTAACAAAACAATATGTAAACTTAGTTTCAACAGCATTACTAAGTTTAATAGCTTCACTAACAATAAGTAAGTTATAACTGCTATAATAGGTTTAATAAAAAACGACACCGACATAAGAATGCCATCATTACAACCAATAAGTTATGCTTGAAAGAAATTTTCTCGAAAAGTGGTCAGCGGCCGATTGTCACCGAAATAATGCTTTTATATACGGAAATATGTTTTTTAGGAAACTTAATAGATTGCCATTAGCTGTCTTTTTTGGCAAAAGAACCAAATAATGAAAATATTTGAAGACGGGCCAGTCGGAAGGGACGGGTATAAATGGAGTAAACGAGTTTTATTCATATCTTGCAGTTTTTTACCATTATACTAAAGGAAATTACTTAGGTTTTAATTTATCCCTTGTTTACTTAGGTGCCCGACCCATAAGGGGTCAGCTTCTTTAATTGTCTTTAATGACTTTAACTCTCATCATGGGTAACATTAATTTTCAAATAGCTATCAGGAAAAGAATTTTTCAGCTATTGATAGAACTCAATTAAACTCATGGATGAATCCGGGTTTAGGAGAATGGGGGGTTTCCTAACGATTCATATATTGTTCGATTCAGTTCACTAAACTGAGTAATTTGATATCCCACTTGATCCCTTACCCCAATGTTTTCAACCCCCTCCCCTAAGATCCAACTTTCTATACACACACACTACCCCCACATACATAAACTTAGTTGGGTCAAGTGAGGCATCTAAATACTCGGGTAAATTTGCTCAACTTAACTCTGTAGAGATCTCTGGTAGAGAACGAAAACTTTAAAAAAATCTCCTCCAACTCCACTCCACTCCACTGCTGTCAACTCCACCTCCACTCCATCTCCACCTCCACTCAACTCCATTCAATTCTATTAGCATATAATAAGTTACATTTGTTTATAAAGTATTAAATTACAAAATAGCAATACATTAAAATATGACTCAATATTGTTTTTCATGCAATTGAATGAATTTTGAGATTTATTTTAAACTCCACTCCACTGCCATCAACTCCATCTCCACTCCACTCCACTACTGTCAACTCCACCTCCATTAAAATTTTTATTTCGAACTCGAACTCCACTCCATGGAGGTGGAGTTGAGATTTCGTTATCTAATCTCTAGTATCACACAGTATTAATACTTACAATGCAGTTAATTGTTGCTATGTTTATTTTTATCAATTTTTATATAGAGTAAACTGAAACTAAAAATGAATCATTGAATATTTTTTATTCCATGAAATTACTGGTTTTAGTTGTTTAAAAATATTTAGGTAATGAATATTATTTCTGTCATTTCGATTCCAATTTAAGTTCCAGTTCTTAAATTTTTTCATTTCGATTCTGTTGCGATTCCAGTTCCGAAAAACTTTTTCATTTCGTTTCAGTCCTGAGAATCAAAATTAAATTTAACTTTGATTTTAGTTGCAATTCTTGGAACAGAAACAACGCTAGTTATAAATGAAATCGTGGAAGAATCTGTTGGAGTTGGAGTTATTTTTATGATTTAATGGTTGTGATCTGATTGTGGCGATACTGACAATTTGTATTGATAAACATAGATGTTATTGTTGTTGCAATACCTGTATATTTATTCATATGATCCGTTTTTATAATTTTTAAATGACAGAAATCTTTACGCACTTGAGATTGCATTAATAGTATTGAATTTCCTATACAGACATATCATATTAGAATTAATCAAATGAATCATTTGTTAAGCTCACTGTGGGTTTATGCTCATCATTCAACTCATAGTAGTGTTCATATATTTTGAAGATTAGATGGCAAGAAATTGATATAATACGTCATTTGTTGCAAATTTTGTATTAGTCGCAATTTTTATTTAACTAATTGTAAATTACAAATTCAATTCACAAAAAAGTTGGTATTGTTGTAATGGTATTGTATATGAGTGAGACACTCTTTGTTGAACTTAGAAAGGATAAATTGTCTCATACTTTAAAGTTAAATACTGCACATAAATGAAAATAGTGTAAACTCTTAAACTTAGCCCAAGTTTTAATAATAATCGATTAAATTTTTGTTTAAACGCTAATAATCTTAAAATATGATTAAAAGTAATGATCGAAATAATGACATTAAAAATATAGAATTAGACTATTGAAATGTGATTCTATTTATTTAAAATTGTCATAAATTGTATACATCTACTGTATATGGTTCAGTTGGTGGTGGTTTCAAATGGAGTGTAGGCCCATATAGCTTGGGCCCCGTGTATGGCTCGCTTTAGAGTCTAGGCTACGCTTTTAGGGGTTGAGAGAAAAGTACGATTAAATGTTAATTTTCTAAAAATAATATTTAATAAAATTACAAATTCTATAGATTAATAATTATAATTGAATTGAAAATAAATGTTTAAATGCTCTCTGATTTATAAGATTTTTATTGAAATTATGAATTGATTGATTTTAACAATAATTCTATAGCATTTAAGGCCTCATATTTATTATCTATTATTAGACTAAAATAGAAACTAATGTAAAATATATCTAAATAATTAAAAATGGAAACAATAGGAATATCTTAAATAAATGAAAAGATCTATAGTATATATCATGTATATATAACATCTTAAATTGCAATTTAAACTCATTTAATTAAAATATGAAATAATAATTCCATTACAAGCAAGTCTTCGACTCCGGTGGCAATGTTTTCCATAATAACCGGAATCAAAGAGCTATCGAGTTCACTGGTATATATCGATGGCAATGACACTCCTTTACTTCCCGTTTCATATCCAACCTTTAATTCATAAGATTCATGAGTTTTACTGCTATTTATCAAATACTCTTAAATTGTAACTAAACATATTTGAGACAATACCTTATCCATATCTAAATTAATTCTTAAGCCAATTTTGGTTAAGCCATTTTCGTGCAATTGATCCAAATATGAAGTCAAAGCTAAGCAAAAGGCTTGCGATACTGTTTCAGCTAATCTGCTCGGATCTAATGAATCAGTTCTGCAAATTAAGTGAAAACTTCATTTTAGTTAACAAAATAAATACCATTTCGATGCAACATCAATTATACATTTAATTACACGGGTATTATTGTTCAACTTTTATTATTTATAGGTATTATTGGAATCAAAAGAATAAATTTTCCGTTCTATAATACTGTTGTAATAATGTTTAGTATGTTTAATAATGTACAGTATATACGGTATAAATGAATGTCTTAGAATCAAATCTAAGCTGTGAATGTTGTTTTGAAACCAACTATTTCTTAGTTTTAATTTGTTTTATACTAAATCAATTCAAAGAAATATATATTTAATTAACGTTAACCTAACTCTAAGTTTAACTAACGTTTGGTTTGAGACATGCGATGGCATTTGAAATAATAACTGACGTGATTCAACTTTGACATTTTGTACTATATTCTCATACTATACTATATTACCTTCTGTTGGATTCATTCATGTGAAGAAAAAACACTTCAGTCCAACGAATCACTAATTTATCATTAGTATAATCAGTTCCATTATATATTCGAACACTTTGTATGCCTTCAAGACTGGAACCATCGATAGGACTTCGAACACTTCAGTTAAAAAATATATTTAAGAATAAATATATGAATTGACATGAAAAGCAAATCTACATAAACTACTGTATATCTGTTTAATACATAATTCATTAGAATCAAATAAATATCATTTCTACCCGAGATTGACATTAGTGTCTTCTTCGCCCCAACAAAGATGTATGGCTTCTTCGGGTTGGCTCTCATTAATTTTCCCGCAATTAATTACATAATTCTTCATATCTTTGATAGAAGTTCTCAATTCAGACATAGAATTGGGTGGAATTTGAACAAGAAGTCCATCTTCAACAATACTCATTTTAGCTGTTAGTCCTGTACTCGACTTGAGAGCTCCGCTGAAGACTATAAAACTGGCGCCCGTAATCTTTCGTGCGGCGCCTTCTATGTTAATGGACTGCGTTTGATACTGTCCGTCGTCGTTCTGAATACAAACTAAATGGGAGTCCGCTTTAAGACTGAAGTTCGCACCGAATGCCAGCACATGTTCATTACTATTTGTGAGAACTTTCAACACTTTTTCATAGCGATTTCGAGGCAAATGAACGGTAATCTTCTTTTCCTCTAAATGAATGACCAAACCCGACACTATCGGTAAAGTGTATTGAAAATTACGAAAATCCTGCAAAACAATTGTGTAGTTTTAAATTATTTGAAACAATTAATCAATTGATAGCTATATTAGATGACTCACAGCTAATACATTCATTATTGTGTGACCGATTTCACAATAAGCAGGTTTTCTGCATCGATAGCTCAAGACAGGGCACGGATAGTCTGAAATATTTATTTCAATTAACATCCGATGGTATTAAATGAATATAAAAAGCTAATATTCAAAATATTACTTACATTTATATTCTGCCCCAAGACGTAAAACAAGTCTCAATGGAAACACTTTAGCCCATGGAATCTCCCACTTATGGATCAAAATACCAATGAGGAAAGGCGGTGAAGGCATTAGCAGTTTATTAAAACATTGCAGTGAAGGCCTTATGAATAAAAAGCCACTGTTGTCTTTGTTTCCAAATAGCCCGTCAGGAAAGAAGACATGACTCATATCATTGAATGCATTACCTACTCATACAATATATCATCGAATTTTAAGATCAATGTGTTATACAATGTGTTATACAATGTGTTATACAATGTGTTATACAATGTCTTATACCTGTGCTCGCATTGTCGTAAACAAAAGTAAATAAACGGAAAATATCACGAGGAAAGGTATCTTCTTCTGGAAGACGTTCTAAATTAACAAGTATTTCGTCCTGACCTATAGTTGCCAAACCTTTTGTTGCAAAAGTCCAGCATTCGCTTTGAACACAACAGTCCTCTTCAAAATAGATTGTATTTAATTATTAGTAAATGTAAAACAATTTGATGACAAAAACTTACTGATAACGAGCTTAGCGTGAATTTGCAAATTCTTAGTCACAGCAAAGATAACGGGACACAAATCCTTATTCTTCATCAATTCAATTAAGGTTATGATCGAAGGCTTGCTCTTCGATGGGTTATTGCACGTCAAATCATAATAATTAATAATTGGCGGTAAAGTGCCGTTTAAATCAGTTATCACAATACGGCTCGCTTTTGATTTATTAGAAGTGAGACCCGATTGCTGTAAAGTGATATTTTCGACGGGAGGAGACTTTAGTTTAAGTTGAATTCTACCCGAACGGCGCAGGAATGACAAGTTTTGAGAGTGATCGTCAGTCAAGTCACCGCCGGGTCGTATGCCGTCACTAAACATCACTTGTTTGGGTTGACCTCTGGGCCGATCAGATCTTTTCAAAACACCCACTGGAACCATAACAGTAGGCGGCGGTCTATTCATAATATCGTGTTCTTGTTCTAATGGGGATATTGTTGAACAATATTCTGAAGGGTTATTAGGGTCGGGAGATCTAATATTTTGTGTATTACTTTGACCCGGACTTGAGTCCGTGTAGAGGCTATCGGGACCTAAGATTGAAGGACTTGATTGGTTGCTATCACTCGCGTTTCGCGACAATTCTGCGACTGTGATATTACCAAAAATTGATTTAACAAAACATAATTTACTTAATAATAAATTCTTATAACTTACTTCGAGCTAATATTAAATGACAGATTTGACAAACTCTGGCATCTTTATTATCCAAATAAATCAGTTTCGCCCTATTATTACAACATTGAGCACATAATACTTTACCACAAGCTCTATAATAAAAACAATATTGATTTTAATAATAATTTTAATATATCACAAGTACTAAATTCTTCTGATTTTTGAGTTCAACTTTTCTGAATTCTTATAAATGCTATTTTGGATAACTATAAAGTGTTAGAGTAGTAATAAATTTAGAATAAGATCTAAAGTAACATACAGTTTATTAATCATATTAATCTCAAATAAGTAGATCAAAACTCTTAAATCCTAAGTATTCCGTCTTAAACAAGCTGTCAGGCGGTTATATGAAAACCAGAGGGTGGGGTGTTTTGATCGGTCTAATGGGAAGTCGGGAAAATTAAGGTATTTGCAGTAGAGGTGGACCAATTACAATAAGTATGAAAAAACAGGTAAAAATATCAGCAAATTACGGGTAAATTCGATTTTTCTTAAAAGAGTGTAATAACAACCCCTTTACCAATCCCCTGGTCCGGTACTGAACGATAAGAGATTATATCAACTGATTTTATTATTTATTTTGAAAATCTTTAGCAATGATTATCACATAAATAACTAAAAATTCAACGATAATGTTGTGATCTGTGAGGCACGGGTTGTGCAGGGGTTTTGGTGATCCCTTTCTATGCGACACGCATTGTAGAAACTGCGTGTTAAGTTGTATATGTTTTAATGGTTAGGTTTTAATATGATTTTAATAGTCATTATTTAATGCAAAATTTTACATCCAGTAAGAAAAACCTTCTTTGCCCCCTTTGTGCCAATATTAAAAGACCCACACCTTTACCAACCCTTTGTCAGAGTGAGCTTTTATTGACAAAACAATACAATTTCGAATCCGATAAGTATATAAGGATTACCTGCAATGATGTCTTCTTTTCAAGACAGTAAACTTGATGTCGCAATGCATACACATTTGTGTTTCCTGATCGGGAATCCAAAATGGCTTTATTTTTCCTAACATTAATTCTTCGTCACTCAACCCATTCATTAAGTTTTGCTCTCTGTGTTGACTGTTTTCACTGAAACTTACATTTGGCACAACTGTGTTATCATTAATTTGATTGTTTGTTTCAATTTCTGCATTTGTGACCGAATGTGCAGAACTTGTGGTTGAATTGATTGGAAGAGTATTCGGACGCAAAACTTTAGATGGAATGTTATCATCAGAATGTTTATCAGTTTGGCTCTCATTCTCATTGCAATAATTGATCACAGATTCAGGCGATTCGATCGAAATGTCATTTTGAGAACAAATAGCAGAATCAGACAAATCTTGCATTTTCTCATCTTCTTCATTAGAAACACTTGATGTCGACTCACAAATCGCATCAACCAATTCATCTTCAGTCGTATTCGATTCATTGGACGCATTTATTGGAATATCATTTGAATTAATACCTAAAGAAGTGAATTCATTGGGTTCGTAGTCGTTGAGGTCACTCAAGTATTTGTCGATGTCCTGTTCGGTCAACTCTTCCATATTTACTTCTATTTCACTGAATTTCACAACATTTGAAGAACTATTAATAATATTTTCAATAGAGTTTGTCTCTTCTTTTTCGACCAACTCTTCCGCCGAAAGAACATTATTTAAGTGACCATTAGTTGGAGCTGACATTTGTTCACTTAAATGACAGGCGCTCTCAGACTCTTCAGATTGTAATAAACATTCTTTATTATCACTTTCTTGGATGACATCTTCTTTTGATGTAATTTCCTTCAAATTTGAATCAATATTTGAAACTTCATTAGCAACTAAATTGTCGACATTTTCAATGATATCTTTGTCAGGTTTGACATCACTTTGTGTTTCATTGAATGACAAATCATTCATTTCATTAATCAATTCAATAGAATTTGATGGCAATAGTTTGATCTCAATTTGCTCTTCAGAACCCATCTTATCTTCACTCAAATCTTTATTTTGATCGATAGCGACATAAAGGACTTGATCCGAGTCTTCATCCATGTCTTCACTAGAAGTGGTGTCGATGTCGTACTCATGAGACTCTTGTGCCAATTGAGTCCACTTCGCGTGTTCTAACAGTGAAGAAATCAATTTATTCTTCTCCATATCTTCCATGTCTTCTTTAGGATCTGTTAATTGATTTTCATAAGTAGTTCTCTCATTAATAGCCAATCCATTGTTTGAATCGCTCTCTGAATAGTCTTCTGTTTGAATTGGTTTAATACTAATCCCGAATTCGGCTTCAGATGAGTCTAACTTTTCTATATTATGACTTTCGATATAAGTAGAAAGCATTCGGTTGTAGTGATTGGTCGGCGCTGAAGATGAGGCGCTCTCAGCAGTGATGAGACCTCTCTTGTGACAATCTTCACGATAGGTATAAATCGAAGGGTAATTATTGCTATTAATGCCAAAAGTATTGCAATTCACTATTTTCATGAGTGATGGCGGACGTGCTCTTTCATTATCATCTGTTAAAGTAATAATAAATGATTGGATTCTAGACTTTTGATATATTAATATTAATATAATATTTGTTATGCAGTATTCATATTTATGGTAATAAATATAAATGCAATTCAATATAAATCAATACAAACCGTCATTCTCTTCGAGTTCATCCAAAATGCTGTCCAAATCGATCGCAAATTTATCCATATTTTTAATTAGATTTTAATATTCATTAATGAATTCATTAATATTAAGAACTCAATCAAATCATAACTTCATTATTCAATATTAATATTTATATTCAACTAAACTTTGACACCAATTAAAAAGTTATAAAATATGACACAAATATGTGATATTCAAAAATTAATTAAATAATCAATAAATTATATAGAATTTAAAGATATTTGAATTGAATTAGTCTAACATTAATATTACATAATATAGACTAATAGACTATATTCTAATACCATATCATTAATATCTGTGATAACTATGATATTAATACTGGTATCTCATAGACAAACATATCATTCATTTGTGTGTCATATGAATTGACAACTGATACAAATCCATAGTTAACGTCAAATTACATAACTATTCAAACTTAAAATAATTCAAAATATACAATCGAAACAATTATAGACCACATGACTATTAGTTTAAAATCATTAATAGATTGATTTAATTATCAGAAAAATACTATATAGAGAATTGGATTAAAATCTTTAAATAAATGTTAAAATTTTTAATAGAAAATATTGACGTAATTATTGATATAAACCTGTGATTATGACTCAAACAAATTATTCACATAAACATTAAGTTTTGAGATTAAGTATTTTAAATATAATGTAACTTAAATGAAGGGAAGGAGGTTTTCATCAAATTTTCCAATATATGGATAATTGTGTTAAATATGGTGGAAGAGGGCTCTTGAAAAGTAGTAATTTTGTGATACATATTATATGGATTGATATAAGTTCAAAATAACTTATTATTGATATCAATAATTAAACGATTCATATTAATAGTCTATTAATTTGATTGCATTAAAGATAATAATATAGTCTATATTTATGATAAATATGTCTGAAATTAGCACTAATTTAATACCAGAGATATTTGACAGCAAAAGAGTCACTTATGAATGCAGTTGTGGTTCACTTAAATCGATTCATAGGATCTATTTTTGTCGTCATTGCCATCAACTCAGATGTCGAGAATGTGTTTCACATGAGGTTTGTCTCAAACATGAAATAATACGTGATATATATCTTTATTAATGTATTAATTGTTTGATGAATGACACAAATGAAAGGTTGATTCGCAATACTGTCAACACTGTCTCGAATACATTCCTTCAATTGATGCCAAACTCAAAAAGAATAAGTAAGAAAATGGTTTAAACTTTTGCAACTTTTCTCTTAATTATTATTAATAATAGGAGTCAATCAGATATGATATGAATATTAAGTGCAGTCATAGCTATAAATAAATTAAAATATTGATAATTGAAATGATTGTTTACAACAATTAAAATAATATTTATGATAACTTATTTGACAATGAGGTGCGCGTCATGTTTTCAATGTCCGAGTTGTACACATACTCTCACCACAAGAGCTCTTATAACTCAAACGCCAAATCCAAACGATTCGAGTCAGACTTTACATAAAAAAGTGTTTTTCCTCATCTGTTATTACTGTCGGTGGTCTTCAAGAGATATTGGAATTCCGGACCAATCCGTTGGTAAGAGAATTGATATTTTGTGATTGACTAAAATGTTGAGATTTGCTGTATTGATGACTGCATTAACAGCGAGTGGCAATTGGCCCGAACTGGAGATGCCTTACGCGCGACGCATAGACCAACTCTTCGATCACTACCGAATGTTAGCTCAAAGAGAAAAGTTGGAGAAAGAAAAGAAGCGAATAAGTCCGCGCTCTGCTATCATTCTTCTCGATAAATATGGGATAACGCCTTCGCTCTCACCTAAAGTAACGGCTACTTTGCGCGCAAAAATGTCAAGAAGTAGTTCTGGTTTCTCTTTGGCTGATTTGAAATCTCCGACTGAAACCAATGATTTCGACGCATCGGTGGCTACGGATGAGATTCAAGAGTTGGACATTGATTTGTATTATAAAAATGATGACAACGAAGTGAATGTGACTCAAATGACGACATTGAGCCAAAAGCTGATGCAAGTGGAGACCCAACCGAGTCATTCCACTGATTTATATCCCGTGAGTCAAATGCTTTTAGTGAAGCGATCGCTTAGATGTAAAGAATGTGATCACAATCTCAGTAAACCTGAATATAATCCTTCGTCCATCAAATTCAAGATACAATTGTCCGCTTAGTAAGTATTATAACTTATAATAACATATCATTATTTATAACTCATTTAAACATTTATGTTATAGTTATCACATCCCAGAGTTGCGCATCAAATCATTGCCTCAACTCAAGAAAGACCAACAGATTCGGCTTGAAATGACTTTACAAAACCCAACCCCTTATACACTTCACGTTACTTTACTTGCAGTTGAAGACAATGCTTCCCAAACCGTAAAAATAGTCGTTCCAAATGTTGTCTTACAATTGTCGCCAAAAGACGATACGGCAGACTTGGATGTGGACCAAAATCTTCATTCACAATATAATGACGACATTAAGTAAGTATTAATAATTGAATTTTATTTGAATGCATTAATATTTTTAACTGTTTTCAGTGCCGTTTCCTTTCGTAAGGGAAATAAATTGGGTTTTTGGTTAACATTGACTCCATTGAAATGTGGCGAATGTCGGTTTAGGTTAAGAATGAAACACGACTTCGTCAATACAGTCATTCAATCGCATAGCAACTCCACTGATAGACAGTCGCAAATATCATGGATTACACATCTTATATCAATTAATTTGGGAAAAGTTATATAAAATCTCTGCAAATTCTATTCAATTATTTAAATAGCAGTTTTTGCTGCAATTAATTATTAGGAAATTAAAGTAATACTAATTAAATGACATTTTGTAGTAAATAAAGTATTCAAACTATTATACATCAAATGTGAACATATTTTATTCGTGTTGAATGAAAGGGTTGGGAATGGATTCCATGCCATCGACAGGACATATGACCACAACTGCAGTCCCTCTGCAAACTACAAGACCTAGAGCTCGTGTGTCTTCTGTCAACTTATAGGGATCGTCCGGATCTGTATTAATATATAAGTTATTGACAATTATAATATTCATTGATATCGATGGTCACAAACCTCTTAATAACTCAATAGTATTGTCCAAAACGAGATTAAGTAAAGGATCAAATCCTTTAAGAATACCACTCGCTTTGCAAAATGATTGAAATAACATTTAATATTTTGTTATAAGACTAACAATTAATAAAATATTAATAACTAATTTGTTAATATATCTTATGATACCTTCTCTTCCGCCTTGAAATTTGACACGAATTGGTTTATCTAAATATTTGGCCAAATCAACGATACTTTCTTTCTTCTTCTTCTCTGGCGGACCACCAGATCCACGATCGCCGCCTGCGTTCGCATTATTCGCGTTTGGATTTGTTGTCTAAGAATAGGATTTCAATTAATAGTTTCGATTCAATTCATATTAAATATGGTTAATAACAAACCGATGACATCAATGATTGTCAAATGTATTATAAGATGTAATGCAAAGAATAATCAACTGATGGAAACACGATTTAAAATTACAGATAGTCTGCTATTTAAAGCGCTTTAACTCTACAAATACAACGAAAATCTATTAGATTTTTATTTCTAATCAAATATTTAGATATAAATTACGTTTCAATAGAAAAACTAAAGCTAATAAAATA
>JAUJYU010000565.1:0-12444 GCA_033995675.1 Nothrus silvestris
GCACAAGGGGGAGGGAGGGGTCTAAAAACCCGAATTTTGTGCGTACATACTTTAAGGATGAGCTCTTCATAGGATTGGCAAATGTTTCAAATAAAAGCGCTCTTTTCAAACACTTTTCAATCACTTTATTAATCAGTATTTAATAATTGCTTTAAAACATATTCTTCTCGAATATGAATATAAGTTTACAATACGTTTGTTATATCAAAACTATAATAAACAAAAAACACTATTTTATTGTCAATAATTTAAACGATTCATAAAATATTAATATTAATTAATTAAATATCAATTCAATATTTGATATAATGTTATATCGATTTTTGTTTCAATTTAAACATTGAAAGTAAAAAATGAAGACAATAGTCATTACTGTAATATTGAATTTATAACAAAACAAATGATTGCTATAATAAACTTATTAAATATATTTCAAAATTGATGATATGATGAGTCTATACAACTCTGAGCGGGTCTTTATCGAAATCAGATAAGAGAACATTAACATTCTGTAGACCTAAAAGCTCTTTCAATTGTTCAGACCATGGCTTTAGAAAACCTCTTTCAGTGTTTGTGTGTTCACAAAGTATAACAGACGAGCCCTTATGCATAGCATCCAATACTTCGTGATGAGACATCTCTCCCGTTATGAACACATCAGCCTTAGAGCCCGACAGAACACTGGCTCCCGAGCCCGCACACACTGCGATTGTGCTCACTTTCGTGTCTGCATTAAACATACAATTCATAATTACATAACATTTATAACATCATTCAATTCCATAAAACAATTATCTGTGTGCTAGACCTCAAGCCGTTGTCACTCTCATGACAGCGACAGTGAGACCTCATTACAAACCTCTGGTGTGTTTGTGAGACATCGCAAGTCTGACATGAGTCTGATCTAAATGCTGTTTAATTCGATGAACCACTTCATAGAGAGGAAGCGGAGAATCTAATCGCGCAAAGCGACCCATTCCTTGTCCTGGAAGTGGAGGCTATTAAGTGGGATTTAAGTGGGATTTAAGTGAGATTTAAGTGACATTTAAGTGACATTTAAGTGACATTTAACAATAGTGCAGTTGTTTGCAGTAGTTTTTAATAGTCTTTTATATGAAGTCAAGTGAAGACTTACCGCTTGAAGTTTTGTAATTCTACTACAAAGTTGTGCGACTGGATGTTGTGATAATATGTCTACAACTTTTGGTAAAGTTTTGTCATCACAACAAACTCTAACATCACATCCTCCGTATTCGTTACTAAATGGATTGATAAATCATTTTAAAGTGAATTTAATTTAAAAAACACTTATGAAGCAATCCAAATGTTAAACCTTTTAACAGTGAGAATCACATTCTCTAATCCACTGAGAGCTTGAGTTACATCTTCTCCTTCAGACACGAGAACATCCAAACAATTAGAGAAATGTCCGCTACCATTGACATCAGCATAGCTTTGTTGAATTGGATAAGACTGTGATGAACCAAATGCTGCTAAAAGCCAGTCATTAATGCCACCTTTGATAGCGTCTAAAGCCGTGTGCGGCGAATATATGGCTATTCTATTTTCAACACACGTTAAAACAATCTTTTCTTTCCAGTTTTTAGGGGATAAACATTTTAATGGTTTGAATATTGGCGGATGATATGAAATAATCAAATTAACTCTTTTTTTAAGGGCTTCTTCAACTACTTTTTCAGTTAAATCTATAGTTAATAGAATGTTATGAACTTTAAGCGGTTGAGTCGGTTGTGTCAAAAGCCCGACATTATCCCACTTTTCAGCCAAATGTATGGGAACTAATTCTTGTAAATGATTTATAATGTCAGTCAAATTCATTCCTATCGTTTCCAATAATTGATTTGAATTCATATGAGAAATACCACTAATATTTGTGGCATAAGTCAAAGCTGGCGGAAGTGTTATTGTGGTGGACGTGTTAGTCGTCGGCGGAACATAAGAAGGGTCTAACCAATCAAAATCGAAATCTCCCAGCTATGCATGAAATAAAAGATGACATTTACTTGATATAACACAGTATTCATTTGACAATGATTGTGATGGGCCTTACATCTTCGGGCACACCATCTAATATGGCTTTTTTATGCTTTGCTGCCTGACTGTGTTTGACGAGTTCACTTCTTCCCGCAGTTATAACTGAACGACAGGCCACGCAAAGAGCTTTCGTCGAATTATTCGGAATCTTTCTCAACCATTGCGAAAATGAGGCGTCTTCTAGCCATTGGTCGTTAAAATGCTAACAGTTTTATATAAGATAATCATTCGAAACACTATCAACTTAAACTATAACTTTTTACATACTGTTTTTTTAATTTTCTTGTATGGCGTGATTTCCCCGCACTCGCCGTTTAGTGAATCCTTTATTTAATTAAAACAATAATTATCAACCATTACTTCATTTATAAATTGTTTGTCAATCATTACAATTATTTCAAATGTTGTAAAAGTATTATATCTAACAAATTGTGAAATTTGTTTGTGGGCCTAAAAATGGATATCATATTGAGGTCCATGGGGCCATTTAAATAGTGCGCACGCAGTGAGGAGGAGGGGGTATCGCAAAAGCGTGCACAAAATTTGAGGGTTTGCACTTGAAGTGCGCAATTTTGAGCAAAAAAATTTTAAAAATACATGTTTTTAGAGCACTATTTCTATTATTGCCTATCTATGATCATTGGCATCGAATAGAATTGGCATTTGTAATCAGTACTTCAGTATATAGGTGCCAATTGGGCCAAGTCGAAAGGGTCGGGTTGATAGCCAAAAATGTGGTGTTCAGACTTTTCAAACCGTCTTATAAATGGCTTGGAGTTTTTAGCCTCGTGCTCAAGTTAGGCTAACGTGGCAAAAATTTGAGGCGGGGAGGGCCAAACATTTTCGGCCCGATTGGCACCAGTATTTTAGTTTTGCTTTAGCAATAAATAGTCACTGAAGGGTAAATAAAGATTCGCCACAGCCATCGACATTGCCAATTAAGAAAGGCATCAAATTAATAATATAGAATAATCATTTGTTGCATTAACACGACTCATTTGTATAGCTTACTGCTAATCATTTTTAAACTTGGTTCAATTATCAATAAAATCTGCTTTAAATAAAATTTTAAAAACATTCTTCACTTGGGAGGGGGTTGACAAAAAGTGCGCACTTTTAAGTATTAGTAAAGTGCGTGTAGTTGCGCGCAGTGGGGAGGGGAGATATCTAAAAATGGTTAAATTTTGCGTGCCCACTATGTAAATGACCCCTATTCAAAATTATAATAATTATACAGTAATGATGTGAGTATTTGGTTGTCTAATGGTTAAGAAATGCATCACTTAATTATTGGTATTCATATCCAGTGATGCTGTGCTCGGAGAAAAAATGGTGCTCGAGCACTTACTCTCGCACCAATTCATTGAAATTTTTTCAATGATTTTCCATAGCTGTAATAGTATTGAAAAATACTTATTCTAAAATTCTTATTCTTATTCTACTTATTCTAAGTTTATTCTAAAATAGAACCATTTGTATGAATAAAATGACATAAAGATATTTATTAATATAAATGATACTAAAGTTTAAATTTGCATTAGAAAAGTTGTTGCGCTCGTATTTGGTAAAAATTGGTGCTCAGTGCTCGAGCAATTGCTCGTGCTCGCCACCGAGGACCAAATGCTCGAGCACTGTCATCACTGTTCATATCAATGTCATTATGCAAACTATGGTCAGTCTTTAGGGCAAAGTTCGAAATAAGATGTAATAAAACAAAAGCACATCTATTATTGTGCTTTCGATTAAAAGGTATAAGTTGTAAAAAACCTAAACTATGGATCAGATGACAATATAATATTTTCACTTAGATTTAGTACACTTTATGATATTATATCCCAATTCATATACTCATTGTTAATTAGTTTATAAAGTTTTGTTTCTCTTCAAACGCTTCTATGATATGATATAAAGTGTAAACAATTGATTTCAATTTGTATTGCATTCAAAGTTTTGTTGACTTTGAGAAGAATTGAAATTTAATAATTAGTAATAAATAAAAGTAATGAAAGGATTACCTCTGGATTAAGAGTGTGTTTCTTATGTTTAGATGACTTCGCGTGAGCTAAAAGACCTTTTTTGTGTGCGTGAAGTTTCGAATGACAGGTTCGGCAAAATGCGGAATAGGGGTCACCGGTGAAGGGCGACAACCAGTCTGTTATGCAATTAGGGACTAAGTCAGTTAATACAACCTATTAATAGACCTATCACACCATTCACACAACTTTACAATCTATTCCATTAATAATCAATTCAATGCCAATTTATTTAGTAATTATAGTCTATGGAAACGAACATTAAATCATAATTAAATACCATAACATATTTTATATGATAAATATTAGCATCAGATAAGAGATCATGTGATCAAAAACATAACACATATGAGTACTTCATGAATAGCTGACCTAATGTTGTTATTAATAAAGGAAACTATTGAGAGTTACTTTAAGAGATTTTGATCACATTTTAATAAATAGACTATCGTTATCAATAATAGCACTGCATAATTATGAATAAGTTGCAACACAGTATAGTATAGTATAGTATAGTATAGCACCCATATCTATCATATTACATATTAAAGTATAATTATGTAAAACTAGGATTTTGTTTCATTTACATTATATTAATATAAGTTGCAAACGAGTGACTGGTTTGAGATTAAAACAACTTATAGTAATATTAAAAACATCAATATTAATATAGACTATCATTAACCTTTCAAATGGTGGATAAAAGTGGGATTAGTGTTAATGTAATATTTATTAGCGATAATACTAAAAGCGACCAAACGATGCCAATAACTCTTTAATTTAGACATTCATTCATTCATAAGAATTGTCTCAAATAAATGTCATTCAAATAAAATAAAACTATTTGAGCCTTTATTAAAAAAAAGCATTGCGTTGTGTATTATTTGTATTATTGCACCAATAATTGAATTGAATCTTACAAAGTGTTGACTACAATATTAATAATTAAATTAATTGATAAAATAAAAGTTATATTAATGAAGATTATAATTGGTATTAATAAATGTTTGGCTTGAATGTTCCCCAAATTGATGACACTCGTTGAGCTCAAATGGCATTACATGTTAATGAAGTAAATGGTTATGATTTACCCTATTCTGGGTCTGACTCGACATAAGCCCTGCAAACCTATGATAACCCAAATTGAATGACAAACCGTCGTATAGAAAAATGTAGTTCACTGTAAAGCTGCAAAGATGACCCCAACCATAACCCTAACCACAGCCTAACCCCAAGAGTCTCAGCAGTGTTAGCATGTTAAGTGCGTGCATGTATGCGGTGGACACACAGTCACACATAGAACTCCTTAGCTATGGTGTACGTACCCCTGAGGTCCATGTCCAACTCCCATGCTCTCTTATATTTCTGACGATAAGAACTCTTTAACTTAAGTTTTGAGTCTTCCTTCTCATTATCAGCTGAGTCGGCGTCCGTCTCATTGATGGCCACTAACTGTTGATTTGAGTGATTCTCTTCATTATCTGCAGTCACCGTCTCTTCCATTCAATTAATTTAAATCGAGTTCTTTTATATCATATGTGAAGTGATATATGAATAATATTTTTAAATTAAGTTATTTTTCAATCTCTATAAAAGTCCAACAAAAGCAAAACGCCCTAACATTTGGGTAAAAGATGTAAAACTAAACCGAAATGGCGTTTGGGTTATTCCCAACTCTGAAATATAGGGGACAACGCAGTCCTTCACTCATAAAAGTTGAGAATATCTGCTCTGATATCAGAGATTTGACTACTTTTTTACGCATTTTCTAAAACCATTTCTCAAACTTTTAAGACTTGAATTGCATTAAAAAAGTTTTGCTTTTTTCAAATTTTAATTTCGAAAAAGTTATTAAACATTTGGTAAAACATGAATTAATATTAAAATATATATTTATATAAATACAGTAGTATATGATTTAAAAATTAAGGGGTTAAAAGTTAAGGGGTATTAAAGCCTTGTTTAGAGGTAATAGTTATATAAAAGTTTCTCTTTCAAGATTTTGAACTAACGAAAAATCAAATGGCATTTTCTCAAATTCATTCGGTATATCATTTGTGATATATCTCAATGATTGTGATTTATCAATAATACAATTGTCATTTTTGAACAATAGTTCTTCAAATTGAGTCAATTGTTGTTTAATTGGTTTGTCGTCTATGTGTTGAGGTCTACACGAATGTAAAATTTTCTAAAATCAATTCAAATAAATATTAACATTAGACACAGGTTAAAGGTCAGGTCAAACACTTTTCTTACGCCAATAATTGTTAAATCAGGCATTTTTTTGATTTGAAAGTATGAAACCAAAGGGATTATAAGCATAATAGCGATAGATAACCAAACAACAAATGTCTTGATTACTTTTGGATAATGTTTTGTATCTTTTTTGGATGCAATGCTTTGAAAGAAATATGCGATAATAGCCTATATACACATCAAATTATTTTTCTTTATTAGTAATTTAATAATAAATTCATTTATTATAAAATTACCAAAAGTAATATTGGCGTTAAAGCAATCCAACAAAAAGGTAAAAAATTTCCAATACTTTTTCTGGTCTTTTGTTTTATAACATTTGAGAGATTACATCCGCCTTTGAAATGCAAAAAAAGAGAAAATTATTAATTTTAAAATAATCGCTGAACTAATATTACTCAATATTGATAAATACCATAAAACCACGAAACTAGTATTAGTTCAAGAAATGCTAACATAATGAATAGAGCTGATGCTATGTAGAAATCGACCAATTCTATCAAATGCAATCCACTCTGTTTTTAGAATACAACTTTTTTAGTGTTATCTCTATATTATTTAAAATGAGATCAATTTATTTTACATTAACAATAAATAAGAGTCCTATAAATGAAAAGCCTATACAAATTAGGAGAAGAAAGTATTTGTGAGAACCAAACCAATGCTTAATAATTGAATTGTACGAATCTTCTATTGAGATCATCAAAGTTTGAACCAAACAAATCTATACATAATAAAATAGCTTAAAAATAAAGTGCTAAAAAGTTATCTTAAGTTTATATAAGTTAAATACTCTGTAATAGTTATTTCTTCCTTCAGATCTAAATTCGAATTAATTTTTAAAAAAAATATAGACCGAGGACTATAATTAATGATACCATTTTATCTTTTAATAACTCAAAACTATAAATGACTGTTCAAAATTGAACGGCCAAAGGGGTCAGTGGCCACTTCGGGAGGACAATACTTTAATAAGACACGGTTGACCTTTAGTCGCTAAACAAAAAATCACAGTCCCCATAGAAAACCATTAGTTCTTAACTTTTCACACCGTAACTTAGCCACTGGTCACTTTTTGGGAAAATAAAGATCATTTTTCACCCTTCATGTCATGCTGGTTATAATGATACCACCCACATGTCTGTAGGTCTTATAGTTTAGGAGTAGCCATACATACATAATCTCAGTAAAATATAGTAAGATATCTTCATGAAATTTTTACAAAAATAAAGAAGATTAATGGAGATTTTATTAGAATAGTTACTATATGATATTTTTGTTTGAAATCAATTTTATAAATCCAATGTTCAAAATTTACAAAGACTAGAATTTCACAGTAATGTAGATGATTTCAAACTTAGTCCACCCATCCTTGTAGGCAAGTTAGGATTTTTTAAAAATTATTTCACACTTTCTTGATAAAGACGTAATGACCTTCACTTTTATAAATAACAACATTTTTCTTCAAATTTTTTATTAAAGAATTCAATTATTGCTGCATTACTTGGATTTGGAAATTAATATTATTAAAAATTTTTATTAAATTTTAAGTGAAAAACATTAAAATTTTTACATATTATCAGCTATTTAGGCTAATAGGCATATCTAATATTATTCTAATCTATTTTTGTCGAAATTTCTTGTGGATACTATTTGTATTTTTGAGTTATCAAAAGATAAAATGAAGTTCATATTTATGATCTATAGTTTTGTTATTTGTGCAAATTTTTTACCTGATATCGAATTCCGAGGCAGAAAATTGTGATATAGAATATTGCTGACCAAAACGAAGCCAAAGGCATCGATGCCAGAATATGCGAATAAACTATATATGGCATTCCTGCATCTTAATTTAATTTTAATGCTTTATCAGTTACGCATTTTCATATTAATACTTATCAAAACAAGATTGTGTGTGTGTGTGTGTGTGTATGTTTGTGTGCCTGCCTGTCTATCTATCTATCTATCTATCTATCTTTTCTTGAACAATGCTTTTAACAGCAATAGTTAATTAAAGGGCTTTGACAAATTAAATTTTGTCCTGAACTAATTCAAAATACCATATTACTCAGGGTTGGGCAAAGGCCAGGAGGGTATTTATAGGGAGGTAAAATGGCGGATTTTGGCCTCACACCTCAGGATGGGGTATAATTTTTGGAAATTCTGCAATTTTTTTAGGAGGGTATAGAAGGTGGACCTTTCTATTTTTATCTTTTCAAAAATTTTCTCCGCCAAACCCAGGAGGTAATTTTTGGATTTTTCAAGTCAGGTGGTATTTTAGTTATACTCCGTACCCAGGAATGATATTACTAAAATTTTTATATACAGGCTCATGAGGTCTTAGGCTTGAGGTCTCATATAAGCTTAGGCTATAATTTCCGAAAGCAACTTGAGCCTTAGGCTCGTAAAGACCCTTTGAGCCTAGCTTTACATTAGTTATTATAAAACTTAAAAAAAAATTTAAACAAAGTTCACACTTTAACTATAAAGATAAGAGAGTAAACTTTTATTAATCCATGAAATACCTTAAAATATATTTATTTGAAAAGAAAAGTTAAGATAGCATACCATCTAACAAAACATGTTCAATTCGTTTATCCGATTGATTTGCCATAAAACCCAAAGTTCCAAAGATTATACAACCAATTGTGATGATTGATAAAAGATTTATGAAACAAATGATATGAGCGTCTCTATTGTATAATAAATCATTTATAATAATTAGAGATATTATTCCTTTTGTTTAATTATTGAATATTTATACTATAATTTTTGAATTGAATAATTGATATATTTATTTAATTAATAGAAATAAGATTGAGTCAATATTACTAAACTTGTGTTTTCTCTGTGTTCAATAAATGAAAATGTGAGTCTGAGCTGAGAATGTATCGGAAACAAGAGCTTTAGCCTGAGCTTTTACACTTCAACAATAATTATTAAACACATAAAAACTGTTCTCCCAAATTTTTAAAATTAGGATAGCTATGGCATTAAAAATTAAATCAAAAAAATTTAAATATAAAAGTATTCGTTTCCATATATTCAAAAGTATTCATATATTTATTCAAAACCGCTATCAAAACTTTCAACAATACTTGAAAATATACTTTCACTTAACTTATTGTACGGTAGACTTGCTTTGAAGTATACGAATAGAATAAGCATTGACAATTAATTATGTCAATAGGCTCAGGCTGAGCCTAGGCTCCAGGCTCGGCTCAAGGGGTCTTTACGAGCCTGAGGCTCAGGCTAAAGGTCTGGGAAATTCGAGCCTAGGCTCAGGCTCTGAGGCTTGGAGCCTCAAGAGCCTGTATATTAAAAATGTAAGAGATTTCATATATTGAATAAGTTTACAGTTTAATTAACTGTAATATAAACAATACTACTCTTAATAAATGAATCATCAAAATACCAATTTTGCTACAATTTTAGCTATTATTTGATGCAATACTTTTGAATATGTTTTAGTTATCATTAAATGTTATCCATTAGAATATTTATGAGCTATTTGTGTTTTGTGTTTTATTTACTAGTGAATGTAATGCTTTTTAAAAAGCTTTTATTTGAATCAATACTTTGAATGAATCTGAAGTGCTACTCAAATTAAAATAAGTTATTTTAGACATTTTTATTAAACTTCAATGACTTAAATATATGAATATCTGATATTTATTGTAAGATTAAAACATTAAAATACTTGTTTGTATTAAGTCTTATAAGTATAACGATTTTTTGATCTTTTCTATCAATATTGACTTAGCTCACGCTAGCCTAGGCTCAAGCTCAGGCTCCTTGGTTTTGAGATAGGCTCAGGCTCAGGCTCCTGGTTTTTCTATCAGGCTCAGGATCAGGCTCTAAGGATTTCGAGCCTAGGCTTGGTAGGCCTAGGCTTGGTAGGCCTAGGCTTGGTAGGCCTAGGCTTGGTAGGCCTAGGCTTGGTAGGCCTAGTCTTGGTAGGCCTAGTCTTGGTAGGCTCGGAGTTTTCGAGCCTATTGACATCACTAATAATGTTTATCTTATCGCAAAACTCAGCTATATTTTAGTTTCTGAGTTGAATATTTTGTAATCGAAAACATCTTTACTTATTTTCATTTTTCAATGTAAACCATTTTTATTAATACATTGAAAGCATTATTGAAACGACGCAAAGATACACAAGTTTTTAAAGGGTGCCTAACATTTAAAATAAATAAAATATTTATAATTAATGATTTATAGTAAGCTCAGGCTAGCAAGGTTAGCCTGAGTTTAGGCTCGGCTGGAGGGGTCTTGCCGAACCTGAGGCTCTGTCTCAGGCTCGCTAGGCTCAGGCTCGGGGTTTTGAGCCTACTATACATATTTATAATTGATTAAGAAATTTTATTGTTTTGTAAGTTAGGTTTATTGTTAGTGGTTTGAGAATACTTTTAACCTCTTATCCCATTCTCCCAAATTGATGATGAACTACACAGCTTTTTACGGTAATATTTTTGAATCTTACTTTTGACTAAGGGCTCATCCTTAAAGTACGTACGCACAATAATTCGGATTTTTAGACCCCTCCCTCCCCCTTGTACGCATTTTAACACCTATTTCTTGCTATTTTTCTATGAGAGTAGTGTCTGTACGCTTTTGATTGACCCCTCCCTCCCCCTCAGCTGCGCACGTACTTTAAGGACGAGCCCTAATCCCTCTTTCCCTGACTGCACATTCACAAGTGTAGGTATGTTTGTGCTGAAAAAGTTTATGCAATAACGTATTGAAAACTAAATAAGAAAATTTTAGAATTTTAGCCCATCCGATGCAAAAAATCTTCGGTACGGCACTGTGTAAATCCTGTTAGATTAAATTCTGTTAGAACTTGATTACAAAATGTTGTTTATGTTTTGTGCTCGTGCTTGGGTATCGAGCAGGTGCTCGTTTTTTGCAAAAATCTGGAGTTCGGGGCTCATCCACGAGCATCAAATACTCGAGCTTTGCGCATTACTGGTAATAGTTTTGGCTCTATTATTAACCCGCTCATTGTGTTTTGATAATACTCTGTACACGTATAACAGCAGATCATATGATACAGTTCTTTGACATTCAATTAATTCGAGTTTTATAATACTATATTTTATGAGATTAAGTGTTTAGTTAAGATTTAAATTAGAGACTAACGAATGTACGTACGTTCGTAAGTACTAAGAATTTAATGTACTTTACTTGTACAGAGTGAATGAATCTTAAAGTTTTACTATAATCTTCGGTAATACTGAATGGCTTAGGGATCCAAACTTCAAAAACATGTTTTGGGCCAATTTTCTAAATTATTTTTGTTGCAAAACTTAGAACAAACTTCATTATTAGAGCCAAAATGAAGCTTTCATTTTTACTTACAATGGAACTGCACGATCGGATTTCGGATATTTGATATAAAACACTTTTAATTTTACAGATGATCATCAGATAATCAATTAAAATAGATATTGGCTCAAAAATTTTATTCAAATCCCATTTTGTTGAATTTTATTGTTAGAAAAGCGGCAATTTATTAAAGTTGGAGATATTAGGATTCAAATTGACCCAAAATGTTTCTGAAATCTATTATAATTTATGTTCTGTTTTCTATTGGTTTCTTATCTTTTTTAAATGATTTATTCATATTTCGAAGAATTTAATACTAAATTTAGGAATTTTGTAAAATGCATCTCAAGAGAAGCTTTGACGTTGAATTGAAAGAATACAGTTAACTAAGTATTGAAATGTTAATTTGTGTTTATTTTGTTACTATCTTTTCCTAATATGCTTTTTGATAGGATGTCACCATTGCTTTTTGATAGTTGAATAAACACATTTACGCTCCAATAGCTTACTTGAAGTCGAAATAACTTTTTTCTCGATTTATTAAAAACATTAATTAATCGAAGAACTAATGTTTGTTCTGAAAGTCATTGAAATCTGTTTTTTTGAAACACTGTATCTTTCGAGTGAATGATTCAACTTCGATAATATTTTTATAATAAAGTTATAGAGACAACTATTCGTGTTATTAATTCAAAGAGGGGTATGGAATAAGAAAATGATCGTCATTTATCAAAACTGATGATATATTTAAATAGAGCTCATAAAAACT
>JAUJYU010000566.1:0-12435 GCA_033995675.1 Nothrus silvestris
TAATTGCTATAATTATTTTTGATAGTTTCTCCAAATTAATATTATCAACTAAATGAATCAAATTACAATTTATTATTTAAAATCAATTGCCGGAAATAAATCACTTTTTAAATGATATTTTTTTATCTCTATTTAAATCATTTGAATGACTATTAATTATAGTATTTTTTCCTTTTTTGAATTGAATCATTTGTGATACAAATCTGAAAGAAATAATACTTCGAATATATTTTTGTTTGATTTCATTTAAAATAAGACTTGTCTTAATATTCACTAAAAGTTATTTACAATTATTGTCTTATTTTTAGTCCAGAAGAATATTCTGGTCATAAGAAAAAGTACTCGAGTTTTAATTATTAAATTAATAAACGTAAATATAAAAGTCAATCAAATCTAGAATTTTTTTAAAATTAAGATAATTTTTACTTTTGGAAATATATTGATTGAAAATTACGAATTATTTCTATAATTTGAGGAACAGATAGTTGTCCACAATTTAACTGAAGTCAAACCGACCACTGATTTTACTTTCCTTCAATGATGTCATTGATTAAAACCTTTTGCCGCATTTGGCAATTATTCATTAGTGACAACACTTTTGACTTAAATATTTTCAAATCTTCTTCATTATTGATCTCTTGTTCTAAATCTTGAGACAAACTCTCGACAGACTTTTGAAGATCTCTCTGATTGTCTTCGAATATATGGAGTTGTCGTGACTTTTGATTAAAATAAGCGAAAACATAGCTATACATAATTGTCTGCCGACAACTGCTAAGGATTTGAACGGCTTCTTTCATGAACTCAACTTTAGTCCATTTTATCGTCAACTTGTCCTGCATTTGAAGCATTTTTGAAATCACTGTTGACTGCAATCGTTCTCCGATTGTAAGTCTCTCTCATAAGTGTTGAATCGATTCTAATAAAACGTAAACTTTTCGAGATGTTTGCGAACAGCGCTTTGTTTGCTTTTGAGTTTGTCTTTATTAAAGAGACGGCATTTGTAATAGATATCGTCGCTGATGTTATCGTTGTTGTTGTTGTTGTTATTGTCTTTGTGTTTGAACCACTCGTCAAGACATACCCAACAGAACTCATGATTACAACTTCTGCAAGTCATGTGATTACAGCCACCGTCTTTCTCAATAACTTTTTGACAATTGGGACACTCTTTAGTCATAGATAGCATCCAATTAGCAGTTTGTCCGCAACGCCTTCTTTTCCCTCACATTTTTTGTTCCACTCTTTGAATAAATGGCAGTCAATGGGCTCGTGATCTGTTTGGCCACAACTGAAGCAGATCTGAGTTCCACAAATGCAGATAACAGGCTGTGGACGACTGATCTCAACACTGAATGCGTGCCTACAATCAAGTTTAGGACACCATTGGAGAAGTGGGTTGTTTTTCACGTATAAGTTTGTGGTCATTGTCTGATATCTCACTTTAATGTCATTATCGTTGAGAAGTTGAAGCACTTGTTCTTCGTCTACAATAACATTGCAATGAGTTTCTGCGCAAGTGATTTCATTGACATTTCCGTCGGACACGACTTTAGTGGTCAGGTATTCGTTCCAACAATTTTTACAATAGAAATGACCGCAATTTAATCCATACGTTTCTCTGAATTGAACGGCAAAGTAACAAATGTTGCACTCAAGTCTACTCCTTTTGATTGGAGACATTTCAGAAGATGGTTTGTTTGGGGATCCATTCAGGGGAATCAATTACTGCCCTTCTTAACAATTACCTCATTTTAACTGCAATTTCAATGGATTTCATAAACGCTTCTATTCATCACTTCTATGGCTATCGATTCTGAAATGGCTTCCAGACAACCATTGGATGGAATTCTTCATTGCAGACATTTTATGGACCAATTTCTTCGTCGTCTGCAACCAATCCTCGGCTTCTTTTCCTCAACTTCCTATACATCGGTTCCCAAATCCCATCCAAACCCCAGAGTCTGAACAGAGCCTCAACTAATGCCTCAACTAATCCTCCCAGGAGTTCAGACGGAGCTATTCCTCCAGTTCTGAGTGGTGTCACTCATAGAGCTTTACCGCAACTTTCGAGTCTTGTTATCGGAAATGATAGCAAAGACAGAGCTATCGAATCAAATCTAATGATATGTTTTTCTTAGGGAATAAAGAAATCAAAAGAACGCGAATTCAGGATTCGATTCAACTGAAGAGGAAAAAGACTTTGAATTCGTTCGCTTTGAAAATCGATAATTTTGATGAAAAGTTATTCAAAATTTGTAAAAAGCCGTCAATGATTGCAATCGAAAATGTATTAAAGAATAAGTAAGTGTTGAATACATTGAATAAACTTTAATAATAAGTGATATATTTGTAAACTCTTTTCCCCTCAATTAGTGGTCAAATCAAAGCCATAGCCGACGGTCCGTATAGTGAAATATTTCTCGTGAAAGACAACAATGGAATGGATTTGATATACAAGAAGTGATTCGTCGGACAGCGGTTTACAAATGGAAAAGTGGTTCAAACTCATGAGTCAGAATTGATTGCATCAGATATTGAAAACAATATTCGTTTGAATGAATTGAAATGAGACCCGAAATGAGACCCGAAATGAGACCCGAAATCATTCAATTATTGTCTGAATTTCGTCCACATTTCGGACAACTTTTATGTTTTCGAAAAGCAAAACAATTCACAAATGGATTACGTATTGACTAAACAAAGAAGTGGAGGACAAACACTTTTATGTTCGCCTCTGATGTCGCCTAAACTCGCGTATAGTCTTATTCGCCAAATCGTCGCCTCAATAGCTATTGCGGAGAAAGACATGCATTTCGAACACAGAGATCTTCATTTGTCTAATATTTTGGTTCAAAAAACTAATCAAAAGTTTGCAAACTTTCGTTTAAATGGAAACTCATTTAAGATAAGACTCAATGGATTTTTTTGTCACAATAATCGACACGACTTTCTCGAGGACTGAAAAAGACGGACAAATAGTTTTCAATGATTTGAGTGATTGTTTCGAAAACATCGATAACTATCACGACTTGGAATTGAAACAAACCTATTGTCAAATGTGTTCGACGACTAAACACTATTGGAGTGGATTTCATCCCAAGACAAACATTATTTGGTTAGAGTTTGTTATGAGACAAATATTTATTAGAATTGAAAGAAAACGCTTTGGATTTAAAGTCAATCATTTTCAATACAATTCGATAATCGATTGGAGAAAAAATACTACAAAATACGAGTCAACTCTTGATTTCGTTGAAAAGTTTTGTAACTTTTATAATACGATTGAAAATAAGTCAAAGACAAAGACAAAGACAAAGACAAAGTTGCATAACTCAAATAATTGCTTAACTTAAATGATCTATGAATAGCTCTATAAATATTCATTTATTTTCTTTATACAAATACTTTAAAAAATAATTTTTATATCAAAGAAATAAAGATGTAATGAATGAGTTTAAAATTGATTGAATGCTATATTAAATTAGTAAAAGTTTGCTTTATTTAAGAATGATTCATAAGTTATCTATTGGTTGTATAAGAAATTGTTATATACCGTATATATAAACTACTTTAGAGCAATTGTAGAGTTATTATAGATGATTAAGTCACTAAAGTTAAATTCAGTAACAACTCATGGCCTTAATTATATTTGGATTACTTCTAGTGAAGTGGGAAATGTATTTTGAAAATATAGATCGAAAGTAATTCTTTTATTTACTTTCTCTTAAAATAATGAAAGCTATTCAACCGATAGTTGATGACATTCTCATTCTATAAAAGAACTTTTCAGATAACGACCTATTTTTTTTGTTTTAAAAAATCATTTATATTTATAAAAAGCATTTCTCACTTAATCAATGATTAGATAGTTTTTCAGTAACTATTGCTAAAATAATTCATTTCTCACTAATTCAATGATTTGGTAGTTTTTTCAGTAACTATTTTACAAAAAAAATAAAGTAAATTATAATTTGATTGAATTTAATACAATTCTAACTCGTTTGGTTACACAATTGTCACAAAATATCCATTAATTTGATTAATTTATTAAACTTATATGAAAATTGATTTGAAAAGTATCTTATATAGAGTATAATAACTTATTGTGTTGGTTCATAAAATAAAGATTGCATATATTTTTCGTGGAAGCATGAATTTTATATTGCAATTATGAAAAGTGGTCTCTATATCATCTCAGGTAAACAATATTCTATATTAATTTTATTGTGATCTATAGTTAAAAGTAAGATAAATTAGTTTGCTTTTTATTTTGAGTTTTCAAGATATAAAAAAAGATGTTTTCAAAATCTACTTAAAATGACTTAAATGTATGTTTTTTAAGAATATTTATTTTGCTATTAACAGGTGATAAAATCAAAGCTAAAGGATTAATTGATTACAACTTTAATATCTCAAAAATATTTATCGCTGCGCTCTGTGTTTCTTCATTAGTTATAACTTTATTATTTTTGTATTCTTTCTCTTTTAAAATTGAAAAATGTTTTGAATATAAAAATGACGAAAATATAGATCCAGAACCTGATCCCACAACCTATGTCACGACCAAATCAGGCAAAATTCAAGGGAAAAGATATCATGTATTGAATACCAAAGTAGATATGTTTTTGGGCATTCCTTTTGCTGAACCGCCGATAGGTATCTTTATTATAACATTAAGAATGAAGTTTGAAATATTAATACTGTAGATATATATAAGTTATGTATCTAAAAGTTTTTGATAATTTGAATATCAGGTCATTTAAGGTTTCAAAAACCATTAGAAGTTCAGCCGTGGAAAGGAATCTTAAAAGCATATGATTATTCAGCTCCTTGTGTTCAATACAAATTAAAACCAGTTAAACAGACGCCATGGACTTCAATGAGAACTCAGAGTGAAGATTGTCTATATCTCAATATATGGTCTCCAATCATGGCTCAAAACAAAACCAAATTGAAAACAGTTATGGTATGAAACATAAACTTTAAGAGCACTGTATTTAAGTTAAGAACACTATCTTAAGTTAAGTTAAGAATGTAATGCGAATGTTTATACATTTGTAATTGAGTACTTATATTTTTTAATCTATTAATTAACTTTCAACCACCAATATTTGATTAATAATTAATTAAGCATATGTTTAGATTATTTCAAACATTTTATAAGCAACATTTCATTGCTTATAAAGCGTTTATAATTTACAACTTAAGCGTTAATAGCATTTAAACAGTACTAAAAATAGGTAACAGGAAATATTGTTATTAAACTATTAAAGATATTCATATATGGCGGGGCTTTCATATCTGGATCATCTGATGTCGACTATTATGACGGAAGAATACTTTCGGCATTCGGTGATGTGGTTATCGTTACTTTGAATTATAGGCTTTCAATTTTTGGGTAAAATTGAATCAAAGTTTTATTCTTATTTATTGGCAAACATTATCTTTGTTTAAGATTTTTAAATGCGAACGACGAGTCCGCGCCCGGAAATGTAGGACTTTTGGATCAAGTTTTAGCTATGAAATGGATTCAAAATAATATTATGTATTTTGGTGGCGATCCTTTAGATATTACATTATTTGGTGAATCGGCAGGCGCTATATCTATAGGGTTTCACATGTTATCCCCTATGAGTAAAGATTTATTTAAAAGAGCTATTCTTCAAAGCGGTTCTCCATTAATGCCATCCGTTTTAGAGGAACAACAATTAGCCATTGAAAGAGCGAATAAAATTGCAGAAAATGTGAGCTGTGCTGACCATTGGATATCTCTTATAGATAGACCTGAACTTGTGGTCAACTGTTTGAAAACTATTAATGCTATGAAACTCATTGAAGAGGAAGAAAACTTAATGGAAGGCTTTCACCCACCACTCAATGTTGCCATCGGTGATGACTTTATGCCAATTAATCCGTACGAAGTGTTCAAGAATGGAGAAATTGGAAATCAAAAAGAAGTAATGATTGGCACCAATGCAGACGAGGGCTCATTTTTTCTTCATTACACATATCCCGACATTTTTAGCTCCGATTTTCCAAAAAATATTACAGCAGAAGAAGCGGTCGTCTATTTAGAAAACTCTTTCAAATTCCTTCCGCAACAAATGCCAAAACTCATAACACATTTCTTTATGAATGGCTTCGATTCAAAAGATTATGAAAACATACGAAAAGCTTTTTATGATACAATCGGCGATTTCATAATCCTTTGTCCCACAGTTTTCTTTGCAGAAAAGTTGGCCGAAAAGAACATAAATGTCTATTATTATTACTTTACATATCGACCCAAAACCAATGGATGGGGAAAATGGATGGGAATCACACATTTCGAAGAGATTCAGTTCGTCTTTGGAATGCCTTTTAGGAAACCAATCAATTATACCACAAGAGAAAGAGAATTTAGTGCACAATTGATGCAAATGTGGACTAACTTTGCCAAATTCGGGTAAATTTTCAATATTCATTAGATTTTTTTTATTTAACACATTTTCTGTCAGACATCCACTGAATGAAACGCAACATAAGTGGCCCTTATATTCATTTGAGAACAAACAATATTTGGAATTAAATCTTAATAATGAAGATTACAAAATAGGTTCGGGACCTCATCAAAGCCATTGTAATTTATGGAGATTTATCTTCGATTCAGCCGCACCCGCAAAATGAGTTGATCAACATTTCATTTTAAAACTAATTTTTTAATTAACAAAATTATAAAAATTTGAAAAATGCATAAATTTTTATGAATATTTCAATCTTTAGCAATGAGTTCCAGTTTGTAAATAATAATTCGACCAAAAAAATCGGTGCATTCGGTGAATACAAACTTAACACTATTGACAAACTCAGACTTGAAGTCATTAAAAACTTGTAAATGGTTTTTGTCTTCGGCGTAAAAATATTGCTCTGAAATTAGATTTTGATCACTATTTAGAAACTGAACCAATACTTTGTTAGCAGAAAATCCGCCCTGAAATTGGATGTGCACTTCAGTCAAGCATATGTCACGTTTGAATTGGCAGTGAATCCATTGGTTATTTCCCTGAAAATTCATATTTCGTTAACTTTTAATAAACACTAATTTTCAAAACAATATAATATAGACTAATATTAATATTATTTTTTAGTACAGATTGTGATCTATTGTTAGTTTCACTCAAAATAGTTTCAAACAATTTTGAATATCATTTATAAAAATTTAATCAAATTATTTACAATAAATATAAGTTATTATATAGAAAACAGTAATATTATTAAAGATACAATTTTTGAACATTAATTAATGTTTGACCTGATCTGAGTTCCAACACGTGTCGTCTTTACCATCAGTTAAATATTGTTTTCCGAATTGTTTGACATCTTTGTTGAGAACAGAACTGACTCTAAGTTAAACGAAATATAAATATTATTATAATATTATTATTATTTATTATAATTATTTAAATTATTTCATATTTACAAACGTGTCATACGTATGTCATACGTATATGAATATCAAAAATACCTGACAATCAATTCTTCATTACTAATAAAGACCATCTGATTGTTTACAAAACGTATTAATATTTAATATAAAGTTATGTAAATTTAAATAAATCATAACACAAACCATTGATACAGACTTTAAAGTGGATGTACTGGTAGTTCAAAGTTGTAACTTATTTATCATATATTAATAAGTTTATTGAACTTTAAATAACTTAATGTAATGCTTACTAACAGCTGATAACTAATAAATATTTATAACTTATGTAATAATATAAACAGCAATAACTTATTAAGCATTAACTTATTTACTGTATGTAACTTTACGAACACTTATAATTAGTGATGTACGTTATCGGTTAGATATCAATTATAAACTCGGCGGTCATATTCGGTCACAAAAATTTTAAAGCACTTTAAAACAAAACTTATACATTTAATAATTCAATTTATCTTCAATATCACTGTTAAAATACATAATAATATGCATAGATATACTTTCAGAGCTCAGACTTGTTCTCTTTGAGTCTTGAATATCGCGGAGTTTACTAAAAGACGTTTCGGGATCGAGACTATTGGTAGCGATACATAAGTATTCAATTGCAATGATTGATATAAATGGATAGATATTAATAGAATTTAATCAATACTGAAGAACTTATTGTCCCCAATATATAAGAATATACTAATAATATAAAAATTTAATTCAATATTAAGATGATTGAGATTTGTGCTTGAATTGAATGACTAAATAAATCTAATAATATTATATTATAATCAAATTCTATAAGCATTTAAGATTTTAGGAATGTTTTAAAACTACTATTTTATATAAAAATTCCGAATCAAACAAATCTGAATATTTAAATCCGAGTATTCTCGGTATTTATTTTGAAAACAATAAATAATTTTTTTTGCTGAATATTTATAATATTTAAATTTAACTTTCATTATAAGCAACTGTTATCAAAGAGGACATTCATTTTAATCAATTTTAAGCGATAACATTTATCAAAATTCGGTAAACTATTACATCTGATCGAAAGCCTTTTTTAAAATTCGGCGGTCATATTCGGTCAAATTCGGTCTGTGACCGAAATCTTACATCACTACTAATATAATATTCCAATCCTTAAATATTGCTTTGTATTGCTTAGCATTTGAGAGGTTATGAGACTAAATGCATAAGTAATCGCATTTTCCACATCCTGAATAGACCCGAACACTTGCAATTAATGGTATACAATGTGGTCAATTACAATTAAAAGTCTTAAGTCTTACACTATCCAATTCAAACAATCTCTCCAATCTTTTTAAATCTACATTTTTGTATGTTATGGAAGTTAAATACTGTATATTGTATGAGAGGTTTATAGATTCTATAAATTATAGAAAATTCTTTATGATATAAATTGATTTAGCATTAGCTTCTGTTGGGTGAAAGTTGGGTAACTTTATCTTTTGCAATTCACTCATCACTCGTTTTGAGCAAATTTCCTTTGAGATGTCCTAACCCTTACCTATTCTCATCAGTTCTAAAGAGACACATCTTTGAGTGCAGTTCATATTTGGACGAATTGACAATTTTTGATTTAGTTTTCTTACGTACAAAAGATTAATGGCATTTAACTTACATTATATCCTACATTAAATTTACTGTACATTCTAATCAATCACTCAATTATTTGTTTAGCTTTATCCCCCCTACCATTGCCCCTCCCTATGATTACACTGGACTTCACAGTAGAATGAATACAACCCTTAATTAAACTTATAATAGGCTATAGAAAACTACAGATAATTCTATTATTTATTCATACATTGCGTACAGACAAGACATCGATTCCTTTCTTCTGAACCCAGCAGTTTGATAAGACTTAGAATTAATAATAGAGTTTTCGGTCAAATTTGGTCCCTTACCTAACCTAACCTAACCTAACCTAACCTGTTACACTTGACCGAAACCATTTCTTAAAATTAGGTCATATTCGGTCAAATTGGGTCTGTGACCGAAATGGCTCGGCTCTGCTTATAATCTATAAGTCATTATTATTATTATTATTAGATTGCTTTGCATTTAAAAGTGAACAAAAGAGATGGCATTATAGTTGACATAAAATCATATCAATAGAAAGTGAAAGAGCCTTACAATTAAATGCAAGGCATGGCCTCCAACACTACGGCTGCAGATCTTTAATCATTATTTACTTTTTTTATTTTAATTTTTAATTTTTTTCTTCATTTATAACATATTCTTAATTATCACTTAATATGAAATTTATTTAAATATAAAATTAAATTAATATTGAATTTATTGTTTATATATTATTAAACTAATCGCCATTTTGTGGGCTTTTTATAAATTTTTAAAATATCAATAATTTTAATTGAAATAAATGTTAATATAAAATGATTTGACATTTAATGACATTTTATTATTAATATAAAGGAGTTGTCGTTCCGCGAAATTTCCGATTATTAGAAGAGTTAGAACAGGGCCAGAAGGGGGTCGGCGATGGCACCATCAGCTGGGGGCTCGAGGATGACTCCGACATGACTCTCTCGCACTGGACAGGAATGATTATCGGCCCTCCAAGAGTACGACCACTTCGTGTTTTCTATGTTTATTATGTTTATTATGTATTAATGTTATTAATGCTGTTGTTATTAATGTTATTAATGTTATTAATGTTAATAATGTTATTAACGTTATTAATGTTATCAATGTTTTGATTATGTTTATTATGTATTAATGTTATTAATCCTATTCTTATCAATGTTTTGATTGGTCACTCATTAGACGCCGTACGAGAACAGAATCTACAGCCTTAAGGTTGAGTGCGGTCACAACTATCCGGACGATCCGCCGAACGTTAGGTTTATTTCAAAGATTAAAATGTCGGGCATTAATGAAACCACAGGAACGGTATGTTAGACTTATTGTGATGACAATAATTGTATTGATGGTTGTGTTGATATTTGATGGCCTGACAGGTGGACAGACGTACTCTCCCAGTGCTGTCGCGCTGGCAGAGGAACTATTCAATCAAAACTGTTTTACAAGAACTCCGCAGAGCGATGACTCTCAAAGAAAACATCAAATTAAGTCAACCTCCAGAAGGAACAGCCTTTTAATAAAAAACTAATTTAAATAGTCATCTATTGGGCTGATCTTTGACATCAATGGAAATAATTGTAATTTACATTCATTCCCATAATTATAAATATATGATAATTAAGATAAAAACTAATAACAGACGCAAATTTGAATGCTATCTCTTTTGAAAGTTTGATACGTTTAGAAAATTATAAATGAATTTAAAATTAACAGTAATCTTACTTTTATCATAACTTTTCATTTTATATCTGTGTGAATGTACAGCTTCTGATAGTCTTCATAAACAAAACTAATTAATTATTAAATTTTGTATAAGTTTTATTTTAAAGATAACTAATTTAAATTGTTTTTCAATTTTTCGGCCCTTAAGTAATATTAATATCAAATTAAAAGAGTTATTAATATTTTCCTAAATAAAAGGTCGATATATTAGAATAAAGACAACTGTATAACTATTATAGTTATGGTTAATAATATTAATGATAATTTTTTATTACTTTTTTGTTTAGTTTTATTCAAATTTGATTTATTATGAATTATTGCAAACAAAGTTTCATTAATAATATCTATAATATAGGACTTCATCGCTTTGACTTTCAATTAGGACTAAAACAAGTTTTTGTTATGGTTTTAGACATAAAATTAATGAAACTAAACGTTTCGATAAACAAATACAATCTGTTTTTATTTAAGTTAAACAAAATAAGTGACGAATGTCTCACTTTTAAAGCAGTTTAAGCGAAATATTTATAAAAGCATAGGATATGCGAAGACTTTATGGTTTAGTTGTGTTTCAAGCATTGCATTCATAGCATAGATTGCAATACGCAATACGTTAGACATCCCTTTCAATGATAAGTGAATGCAATTTGAGCGCCATTGGCATCATTCACAACAATATTATAGTAATAGTGGCCGACATTTGTCCCTTTTTTCAAATTTATTTTAACAAACAATCATTACTCACTTAATTAACATTTTCTACAAATATTTATTCAAATCATTGAACAATTGTTTTGCTCAACACTTTGTTTGAAAGAAATGCAAAAGAATGGTATGTCTTGTGATTGATTTCTATTGTTTCATTACTAATAACTGTTTATTCATTTGAATATTGAATGACTCATTCATTGAATATTTTATAAGATTTTTGTAATTCAATTGCGTATCATTTTATTTATAAATTATTATCATTTAAGGTATTTTTCAATTTAAAAAACTATATTAAATAATAAATGAATCATAAAATGAAGTGACATTCGGTCTAATCTACAAATATTCATATTTCAATGTTTTCTAATTTTGTGAAACAAAAAGTTTGACAACTCATTAATCGATAACTAATTAAATCTTATAATAAGTTTGTTAATCAAATATGTTATTATTGTTTTTTTTTAATTAAATTTTATTTATCAAAGAAATAGACGTTTGAAATGTATTTTCAAATAACTAAAGCATTGAAACTACAATTGAAACGCTTTCTAATAAAATAGCATTACTTTCGCAAAGAAAGCTTTGATAGCATTTGTTTTCAAAGTCGTGTACTTTTGTGTTGTGTTTGAGATTTGTTTTTCTAATTACTTCTCAATTAAAAGTTTTATTAGTTTTCAAATCAAATATCAATGAATCACAAACTATAATGAAATGAGAATATCATATAAACTGTATTAATATCTCATATAACAAAGCTCTTTGATATAAGAATATTGGAAACACTGTATTAATTATCCATATCCTCATTGAGACCACACCTTAACTCATGTTCACAACAATTCACATAAGTCTCACATCTTTTCTATTTCGCAAATAATTACTAAAAACCTATTATA
>JAUJYU010000567.1:0-12426 GCA_033995675.1 Nothrus silvestris
TAAAGTAACTTTGAGGTCACACTCATGTACCTGAAAACATCTAATGTGTATCTCAGAAAATTTTAAGAAATGTATGCCAACTGTATCCTAGAATCCAAGTGTATACATTGTTTTAAGCGTTCAATTGATATACAATGAAAAATATCTTCTAATATTGACTGCGAAGTATAGTGTAAATTATAATAGAAAAAGTGTTTAATAATATCTTCTCCTTTACCTCTCTGTTGGCTAACTCTGAGTTTGGTGTATCCACGAATTTTTCGAATAATTAAAGTGTCCCCTAAACTCTAAAAGTTTGAGAAGCGCTAGCATATATATTTAACATAGTATTTTAATTTTTTCCGTTATTTATTTTTATTTTATATTTTGAATAGGCTATTAAACCCCAAGTTAAATTATAGTTAGGGAATATTTATATCATTACAAATATCACTGTATCATCATTTTTCAGTGCTATTTGCTCTCCGTAGGGTGCTAAAAAGTGTCTAAGAATTTAGTATAATGTTCAATTAAGTCATATTTGGCTATACAGATATCTATTATAACAATGCAACATTATTATTAAAAAGTCATTCTATGAATATAAATCACTCCATATCTACTTCAAAGTAAAGTAGAATACCTTCTAAGATAAATACATTCTATCTTTATATCCTGTATATCTATCGCTATATAGTTTAGAATTTACTGAACAATACAGAACAGTACAGAACAGAACAGAACAGCATATATTACTTTTAGTAAAAAAAAGTACGATAGTATAAATATTTGCATAAAAACAAAAGTAGTTAATCTTTTATTGATAGAGATTTCGTGGTGAGTATGTTTCATAAGACTATGCAATACGGAGGGGTCACTATTGAATACAGTGGTTCTAATGATGCCATCGAAAGAATCAATTCAAGTAAACCACTGACTCGCCAACTATATGTTGAGGTAATGTTTAATAAATTGATGTAATTTTTGAAAAAAGCAATTCCTGAATAATTGGATTTAAATTTTTGAAGGTGTTAAGTGTCGGCAATTTGTCGTCACCAGAAGTGAGCTATCATTACGCGATTTCTTTAGAACGTGATAAATATGAATGGCATATGAATGAGAAATGGAGTGATTGCAGTCGCGTTTGTAATGGAGAACAAATGCTTAGCGCCCAGTGTTTTGTTGCGAATCACAGCAAAACTGTTGACGACGCGTATTGTGCGAGCGAAACGAGGCCAACACCGAAAGCACAAGTTTGTAATATGCATTGCCAACTCATTTGGAAAACTGTCAAACAGTGGGAATGTTCTGCTGCATGTGGCGGAGGCACTAAGAAAAGACTAATTAGATGTACCCAAGAACTCAATACAGGTGAATATCACGAATTACATGATCACTATTGTCAACACATTGGACCGAAACCAGAGGAATATATTGCTTGCAATGGTAGCTGTAGGGGTTTGAATTGGGTCTATTCAGAGTGGTCTGATGTAAGTCTGCATTCATATACTTATACATTAATCTCTTTAACTTGAGCTCAAATCTGAAGTCTTTTTTCAAAATATTTATAGCATTTCCATAAATATAAATTATTCAAATATGTATTACAGTATATGATATGATAGGAATAAATATTGCAATATTAACATTGCATTTTTGCAGTACTTTTAAACGCGCAGAAAATATAAGTTATTTTTTGTTATTCCCAATCAAAAAGTTGATCTAAAACTGACATAGAATTTGATTGTCTGAATTTGACATTTCTTTGTTATGAGATTTTAAAAATTTGCTATTGTTATGAAGTGTTCGGTATCGTGTGGTCAAGGAATGCAAGTCAGAAGTGCCAAATGCGTTGACAGCGATGGCAATGAGAAACCTTTGGAAGATTGCGATGCCGTAACGCCTAGACTTACAAAGCAGACCTGTCAAGTCGATGAATGCCCCCATTGGGAAAGTGGACAATGGAATTCCGTAAGCTTTAAAATAATTTCACATCAAAAATAAAATGATCGACTTATCAAAGCGTTTACGTCTTTTTTTGTCTGAAGTGCTCTGAAAAATGTGGTATTGGAGAAAAACATCGAAAAATTGTGTGCAAACATGGAAATCAAGTTATTAATGATGGATATTGTGATTCAGAAATGAAACCCCATTCAGTTGAAATATGCCAAATAAAAGCCTGTAGTGGAAAGTGGTATTTCGGTGAATGGAGTGCTTGCATTCACTGTTCACCAACATCTCAAAGAGTGGTTCGCTGTCGTTCCTCTACTGGCGATCTTTTAAGTAATGAAGATTGCAATCTGAAAGAGAAACCGATTGATTCTCGTGAGTGTCATTACACAAATGGAAGTTGCAATAAGTAATAAGGCTTTTCGTAATATAATACAGACTCTAGTTATTCATATTTATCTTTTGTGTATTACAGCACTCTTGATATTCTCCAATCAATAGAAGCTCAAAGAAGAGGCCAATGGAGAACTGGAATGTGGTCTCAAGTATGTTATATCTTATTTCAGATCACTCTTTTATATAATTAACTGATATAATGTTAATCTAATCTCTAGTGCTCATCAAGTTGTGGATTTGGCATCAAAAAGCGTTACGTCGCATGTCTTGATGAGGACACTGTTCTTCACGACCATGAATGCGATCTCGACTCAAAGCCAGACAGTGAAGAGAAATGTGAAGTTATATGCAATGATTTATTGCCTAATGAATTGCATCAGTGGAGAGTTGGACTTTGGGGCGAATGCTCTACTTTATGTAATGAAGGCCTTCAAAGAAGACTTGTTCTCTGTTATCATCATAACGGACATATCGTCGAAGAAAGTCTATGCGATTCCACTAAAAGACCAAATGATACCCAAACTTGTGATTTGCATAAATGCGAAGGAAACTGGAAAACGAGCAACTGGTCTGAGGTAGGGATAAAACATTCATAGAATCTATTCAAACATCTCATTCTGAATACTAAATGATTTATGCAATTATCTGATGAAAAGAGTCTCTATAGAATATTTGAAAACTTTTTTGAATGTTGAATAACAAGTTGCAAATTTTAATAACTAATTATCTACTGTTTGAAGTCAAAGGATGTCATAAATTTCAATAAAAAATCTAAATTAGGGAAATAAACAAAAAAATCTAAAATTTTGATCAAATAATTTTATGTATAAAATGTTAATTTTATGCTTTAAACATTTATTTTTTATCAATTTTGAATCGCTTAAGTTATGAATAGAATCCGGCAAAAAGTGCTTTCTATACTAGGCTCACGATTTTTTGGCATATATTCAAAGGGGATGACAGGACTCTGTCATTAATATATAGTTCGACTTTTTATCGTCTGTGTCGCGTCGTTTGGCCCATAAGTTATTGCTCTGAAGCGCCAAAAGCGATAAAAATGCGAACCAGAGTGAGTCCCTGCGTGATCGCTATGTTTGATTAAAAATAGGAACTTTAATAAGGAGGTGATATGAAATGTATGATATTGTTTACTTTCAATTATTAGTTGATTATTCAAAATTTTTTATTAGCCAATATTTTTATTTATTATACCGTACTTTAACTATTATTAAATGTGTTTAAATTTGGCAGCAATTAATCAGCAATTGGCTGCTTAGCTATAATTTAGCATCAAATGTAGTAGCTATTTATGAACTTATAACCAGTGATGCACAGTTGTTGCACCAGTGGAGGAGCACCGAGCACCCGCTTTTTGCGAGCACGAGCACGAGCACGAGCACGTAACCCCCAAGCACGAGTACTGAGAACTTGATTTTTATAATAATTATTGTCGGGCACCTGAGCATCAGTTTTTTCCAGCAGTGCAGAGGAGTGGAGTTGGAATTTTCACTCCTAGTAAAACACAGAATCACTTTAATAAGAATTGACACAGAATATGAATCAATCATAGATTAGATTCTAACTAAACCTTAAGTGAATATTGGGCAAAGGGGATAAAGTGTAGGGTAAAATTTTGCATTCAATCTATTCGAAAACGATATTTGATTTGATATTTGTTATAAATTTTTACTTTTAATGATGTCTACAATTATTGCTTATGAAACACATCAAGGAATTGAACGCATAAAGATTGTATCGAATAGTAATGAAAGCACAAAAAGCGCTGCCAATAACTATTTGTTATGCCACCCATTTATGGTATGATTTATATGATATAAGTTATTCGAAATATTGGGGAAACTCCAGAATTCAGCAATTTTTCAAAAATAAAGGATGGAGTATTTTGTTAGCATTTAATTTAATACCAAATTATGCAATTCTGAGATACTGAATATTCTGAGATACTTAATTTTTCTTTTAATCTCGGATCCCATATTAGACTAATTAATTGAAAAATCTATATTAATTAATCAAATTTGGTATTTCAAAGGTGTTGAAGATTTTGTATTATTGAGAGCACAATAAGCTTAATTGCAAATTATAGATCATATTTTAGGATTTTTAAAAAAATCTTTAATTAATACACATAAATAGATATTTAAATTTGTTAAATTAAAATAAGAATGTAACGTCTCAAATATAAATGAAATAGTTAGTTTAATTAATAGATCAGTATGCGAGCCATCATTTTCAGATTAAAGAAGGGCGAGACGACGTTCTGAGATATTTGAGTTCATCTCAACACATTTTTCCAATTTTTCAGCATATCGTTCACGTTCTTTTGATCGAATCTTTACAATCGAGAACTCACCCGAACTCAATGTTTTTCACTTATTTTTTAAAATTTCTATCTTTAGGCACTTTTTTTTTATTAAATATCATCTCAAAATCATTCCTTATATCTAACACTGACTTTATTTTGAATCAGTTGAATGTCTGTCGCGAACGCTTGTGATTCAATAGTAAATAGACTTTGATCTGACATTTCTTCAAATGATCACATATTTCACTATTGGTATTATAACTCAAATAAAGTGTAGAACACAAATCAAAATATAACCCAAAAGATTTGTCTCTGATTTGCAATTGCGCTCGCAATAATGCAAAATCTCTAACAATTGAATCCTCACTTCTGAAATAAACTACTTTATAAATAGTGAATACACTTTTCGGCTTGAATTGAATAGTCTTTTGAACCACATATGAAGCCAAAAATTTGCGATCCTAAAAGGGGTAAAACATTTTCTTCACCCTTTACCCCCACTATTTGCCATCCCTGATTTGTTATATTATTACATTTTTGTACTAAATGATTTTCAAATGTAGGTTTTGAATTAGTCACGAGAATTTATACCTGTATTCATACTCGTGTATTGAAATAATCCCCAATTACTTATGATTTATTTTTAGGTCATATATTTTACTAAACCTGATCACTGAACTAATCTATATTTTGCATTTTATTAACAATAACTTTAATTGCTATGTAGCAAAAAAATTCAAAATAGCAAACTATATGATTTCGTCTCGTTTCTTAAACTGAATAAGTTCTAACATTTAACTAATATATCATCATTAAGTACTATAATAGATAAACATTACCGGTAAACAAAGCATATTTGACAAGTTTTTGTGATTGCAATTGCATTCTAAACTATTGATAAATTATCCTTATTAATGCAATTGTATATTGTATATACTGTATATTCCAAAATCAATTAATCAAGTATACTGTATATGACTTGAAATCTTTTAACATTTCTCATTTACAAATTAAATAATTGTCTGAAACGTAACCCTAAGATTTAACTCAGGGATCACCTAATAGTAGTTTTCATCATTTTTCCGCGGATGACCCAACGGGGACCCATCAATCACCCATCATTTGAGATCCGCGAAACCCAGTTTGAGAAAACAGATCTAAACTATGTCTCAAATTATATTAATAAAAATATTTAGAACTCTTTATACTAGATTTATGGCAATAAATTTTTTGTTAGACACTTGATTATAACTATTTTAAAGAGAGAACTTCATTAAATTCTTCCTTATTTATTTTGAAACTTTAAATACGTAAGTTATTGGTCTAAATGAGATTTTTCATTAGAAATATTCAACTTTAATTAATATCAATATAATGCCAAATACTTCAAATACCCACAAGATTTACTGTATTTGCATTTACGGTATAAAGTTTGCAAATATTGATGAGCTTTTATTAAAGTTAACATCCCATTCAAATTCCTAATTTATCATAAACTTATACAGTATTTTGTATTTTCTCTTAAATAATATAATACAGCATTACTTAATTTCAGTTTAACTTTAAATTGACATAAATTATAGAATATAAACAATCATCAAAAATTATTTAGAATTTAAAAAAGAGTTTTCTATATCTTTATGTTTATAATTTTATTATTCAGTGTTCAAAGTCTTGTGGAAGTGAAGGCATTCAATCTCGAAGAGTGGATTGTATTGATGAAAAGGCAAACATAATAGCAGACCATTTATGTTACAAACTTTCAAAACCTAAAACGGAAAGTGCATGTAATGTAGTTGAGTGTCCAAAGCAGGTTCCATATGAATGGAGATTAGGTCATTGGGAAGAGGTATTACATGTGCATTGAGACAATTATTCATTGATTAGCTATTCTTTCAAATTCTATGATTATATATTGCAGTGTAAGTCAACTGTTTGTGATGGAAATGGAACTCAAAAGAGAAGAGTTTTTTGCGTCAACAATAATGATGAATCGGTTGCTTTACATTTTTGCGGAACTGTTATTCCTATCAGAGTAAGAGATTGTGTCTCAAAAGTAAAATGTTCTCCAAACCAAAATATTATGACATCGATATCATCCTCATATTCAATAACACCCACATCTATAACAACATATATGACAACCTCTTTTACTAGTACTACACCCTTATCAACTTCTTTATCTACAACATTATCCACATCTTCAAAGCCAGTCGTGTCATCACAATCGCCAACAACTCAATCATTAATCACTCTATCATCAAATTTAGTGACAACTCGTGTCGCAAAATTATTTACAAAATTGGGACCGAAATGGGTTTTGTCCGAATGGTCGCAATGTTCGGTGTCTTGCGGTAACGGCACTCAAACCAGAGAACCACTTTGCGATTCTCACATTCAAACCGATTGCAATCCAGAAGAAAAGCCAGACATTGAACGCCGGCATTGTTCTCGATTGTGTAGTTTATTTCAATGGAAATGGTTTCCGTGGTCTGAATGTAGTACCACTTGTGGTAAAGGTTACAAATCACGTTTAACACAATGTCTTGATTGGACTAATAGTGTGGTTCCCAATCAGTTTTGTGATCCTTCAACTAAACCTAAAAATATTCGCCGCTGTAAAAGACATGCCTGTCCTTTCTTATGGCAAACATCTCACTGGTCTCAGGTTTGTAATACTCTTACAGTGTTTTCGAAATATTACAATAAAATTGTTTCCAACAAACCCAATCACATTCTGTCTAATCAATCATTTTCGTTAAATTCTTATTTCAAACCCACAGACCTCTTGCGGTTCTATTAATGTATAAAATATAAAATACAAAAGTAAAGCTTCTTTAGTCTCCTAAAGTCATTTGGTCTGCAGAAAGAAATGCCATTGTAATCCATTCTCACGCTATATATTTAAAAATCTTAAAGACTAGAACTGTTTTGAAGTTTTATTTTTATCATTTACTGAATTTAATTTTAATAAGAATTGTATATTAAAACTGAATACTAATTCTTTGTGACAAAAGTGTACAAACACTTGTGGACAAGGAGTCCAAGTGAGAACTGTTACCTGTCATCGAGTCAACAAAGAAGGATGGATTGATTCACAGCCGGCAAAAAAGCGTAAACTTATAAAAGAAAAGTTCATGGGCTGGTGTAATGAGACTCTCAAACCAATATCAAAACGAATATGTAATTTCGGTGATTGCGAAAGAGGAGCCGTCTGGAAGCCAAGCACTTGGCAGCCGGTGAGCTATTTTAAGCTGTATTTACATCGAAACACTTGAACACAACTAAATAATTAGTTAGATATACTCTGCTATGTATTTGTTTGTAGTGCTCAACTTCTTGTGGTAGTGGAAAACAACGGCGCAGAGTTCCCTGTTTTAGTCTCAAAGGCAAAAAATTACCGCGAACTCAATGCGACGCTAAGTTCAGACCACAAAGAAGACGAAAGTGTAATTTGAGACCATGTATGTCACTATTATTAATATCAATTATTTCATTATTTATATTTGAAATTCTTTTCTTAAAACAAAAATTCAACTTTTTCAAAAAAAATATTCATGTGCTGTACTGTAAGACTTTTCAAATTGGGTTTCGTGGACAGGACTGATGATCCGCACAAAAATTATCAAATTAACTCACAAATGATCCTTGATTGACAAAATTAGATAGTATGCAGGGGTGGAAACAATCATTCACAACTGTTCTGTAGTTAATATTTAGTAGTAGTTAGAGAAAAGTTGAAAAATCCTTAATAAACACTTTTTTTTATAAATGATGTAAAGATGCATTTTAAATAATTCCCAATTTCCGATGTTTAAGGGATTTTGTGGGTTTCATCCCTATTAACTTTGTGATGAAATTCAAATTAGTATAAAGAAATTCTAATGAGATCCGTAAAAATGTCAAAGTCTTCAAAATGATCCGTTAAGCAAAAAAGTTTGAGAAACCTTACTATAAAGTAAGCGCTAAACATTATTAGACTTTATTGTGTTATTAAATATGCATATATAAAACCAACACTTCTTTGTGCTTATCTTCTAATTAAATTAAATTAAGTAAATTAAATGAAACCATTTTTGAAATTTGAGTTTCCCGTCGCAAGTGATTCAAAGAATTATTTTTATTATCTTTTTTTCTAATGACAAAATTTAAATTTTGTAAATTGTTCTGAGAATATGCCAAATATGAGTTCAAGTTCAGTCTTAAATCAATTTTAACCTCAAGACAACGAAACCTCATATTTTTACAAAGCTCTTCCGGGTTCACACTTTCTTACGATCGCAAGTCATGTCACTACCACTTGAAACATATTTGAGGTCAAGGCTAGGGTTATCTAACACAATAATAGGCAAAATTAACTATATTAACTATTAACCCTCTGATCGATTGAAATTTAAATTAAATTCAAATTGTGCACCAACTCGTAATTGCAACCCCTGCTAACTTTGAATTTTCTGATTCCAAACTTACGATCTTTTATTAAGATTTAAAATCACATATTTATTTAGGAGAAAGTTTTGATTTAATTAATATTCATCTGAAAATTTTACTAAACATTAATATAGAAGTAGTTATAGAAAAATCAAGTTTACTCATTCTTCAGAATTCCCCACAGAGTGACTGTCAGACTGAACAGATTCAGAAGATAAACAACTATATAGAAATGCAATTAGATGTCAATTTTTGAGCATTTTTACTCAAATAAAAAAAGACTCAATTAATGTACTCGAAGAGCATACATGAAAATGATAATAATTTATAAATTATACTTCTGTAATTGAAAATTTTCAAACTTTAAAAGTTTAAGTATTTATTTCTTAATTTCATGAAAACTTCACAATTTTCATTCAAACGATTGAAATATGAGATAAGCTTTAAATTTTCCGACACTTAAAATTAATGATCAGACGATTCATTCATTAAATAGTTAGCAATGAGAAGACAAGAGCAATGCAAGTTAGCATTTGTAGTTTACAACATTCAAAAAATGTTTAGCTCTCGATTAAATCTTTACGAAAAGTAATGATTGTAAATCAGATAAATGCCTTACGTTTTAAGATTGTATCAAATTCTGGGATAATTTATTAATAGAATCCATTACTTATTTAATGATCATATATCCATTTCCATCTTGTATTACATGATCTGAAATAATGAATTGATTTTATTTAATTCAAAGCTATCATTAAATTTAATATAATCATTGCTTTTAGTATTTCACAGAAATTTTAGTATTTAGTATTTTACAAAAATTTAAAAAATCATTTTTGCTTATTTTTATTATAGACCTAATAATAATAAATTAAATAATAAATGTTTAAAAACCAATAAGAAACATATACAAAAAATATAATTTATTAGAAAATTATGTAGCAAAAATAGCACTGATGTAGCAATTGCAATATTGCCATTTAGAATTTTAAAATAGTTGATTTTATGCTCCATGTAACTTTCAACTTAAAGTAAAGTAATTTACTCAATTTATATCAACATATTCATACGGTATATTTTTTCATAAAGTCTAGTGAGATATTTATTTATTTATTCATAAATTTTGTTGTCGAAGTTCATAATATCCGGAAATAAAAATCTAAAAAATAATATTTTTCCGGATTAATAAATTTTATTACATATACAGGTACTTTATTTATATTTAAATCAGTGAAAAGTTGAATACTGTATTGGTTTTTCCAATAATTGGTCTTTTGGGTGAAATAATAATATAGACTTAATAAAACTTTTATCGATAATTGTACTTATAATAGAATACCTGTATTTTTCTATCTTATTAATATAAATGTTGTACTAGTATAGTAAATACACCAATACTTTACACCAGTCATTAAAATTCTCGATTTTATCAATCTCGCTCTCTTCTCGCGGATTAGAGGAATTTTAATCTTAATCCTCAAATACTAATGATTTATCTTGTGTTTAGTGCACGTTATTTATACTAAAATATTTCATTTGTATAGTTTTCATTAGAGTTTATTTTTTGTGATAAATAATTTTTCATTTAATAAATTTTTGCCATTTTCGTCTGATCTCTTAAATCTGTCATCTCGTCTCGCGAGACGAGATTCGGCGAGATTTTAGGCAAGACGAGAGCTCGTTTTCATGACTCCTTTACAACCAAAACTGAAGTGAGGCTTTAAATTAGAGATGAGCCTGAGTTTAACATGATGCTATTTTTAACTATTCTCTCTATTATAAAAGTTTAAAATAAGTTTTTGTGAATATGAATTTAAGGCTAACTTAGAAGTATAATTGATAATTTTTGTGATTATACTGTATTAAGTGATTCTTATTTATATTTTAGGCGCACCTATAAGTTGCTACGACATTCACAAACGTGGAAATGTCATAACCGATGGCGAGTATGATATATACATTAGGGGAATATTAATTAAGATATATTGTCATGACATGAAATCGGGCCGACCTATTGAATACCTCACTTTAAAATCTGGTTATATTGAAAACTTTAGCGAAATTTATAATAAACGGTAAGCAAACTTGGATCAGATCCAAAGTATTTGATCTCAAAGATGATATGGTGCGGAAACTGAAAGTTAACTTAACCGTTACATTAAATAGAACATTTTGAGCCTTCTTTCAGCTAATTATTTTGAGTCCTACTGTATGATTATTTTTGAATTATACTTCTGTACTCTTAAACATTCATTCAGATTCAAAGTATGTCAGAAGTTGAGAGAAACACCAATATTTTTTAGGTTCAAATTCAAAACACATTAAGCAATTCAATGAAGTTACATTACAATATACTTTGAATTCAAAAGTTTAATGAGTTTATTTGAAAATATTATCTTTTTTGATTGTGATATTCTAATTGCTTTTTTATTTTCATTCAAGAGATAAATTCATATTTTTTAGTTGAATAGAATTATAATTTTGAAAGATCAGTAATTTGCTTCAAAACTATAATTAGTTTCCCAAGGCTCAGATCATGTATTATATGACTGTTTAAATAAGTTTCAATGTTTGGGTCACATCATCACAACTTTTCTCAAGCTTTAAAAAGTTAATTCCAATTAAATGAAGAGAATTGAAAATCTAACGTAAATTTTTAACCCAATAATAATAATAAGCAAAAAATAATAACTTATCAAAATTGAATAAAGGACATTATGAATTGAGATGTGTTCAAATTATCAATTCATGTCTAATCATTAAATGTTGATTATTAAAGAGACACATCTGTGCAATAAAACGATTGCAACATATGGGAAATACACTTTCTATTTGGAAAAGTTATGCCAATTATACTAATGAAAACTATTTTTTTTGTTTACGTGAATATACAAATTATTAGTATATCTATTGAAATAGCTATGAAATGCAGACAAAACTTTGGAAGTTTTCCATCAATGAAGTTAGAGTGCATTACACGCACCAAAAGAGACAGACTTTACAATAACTAAACTTGAAATGCAATCCATTGCTATACAGTATAGCTGTTCAAATTTACACTTTGGGCGCGGACTTTTGACCAGGTCTAAACAAATTTTTAGACTACATCTAAAGTCTAAGTCTAAAGTCTAAAGGACATTAGACTTTAGACTAGACTTTAGACGTCAACTAGTGTTAGAAGTGAATAAATATTATCAATGATTTTAAAATTTGTTACAAAATAGCGCAATTCACTCGAGAAAAATAAGGTCAAAATTATTATGTTATATAATTATGTTATATAATTCATATAAACACTTTCTGAATGGCTAAACATGAAATTTCATTCTTTAATAATTAAATAATAT
>JAUJYU010000568.1:0-12421 GCA_033995675.1 Nothrus silvestris
TCTGAAATTAATTTGTATGGAAATCCCCACGGACCAGTACAGCTTGTGAATGCCCTCCACGATTTTGGTTTCGGAGCTGCGATATTCTCTTTGAATAACTTTTTAATAAAGCTATATTGTTGTCGTTTAGCATTTCTTAATTGTGGTTCGTGTGTCCTTTGAAACTGTCGCCGTATGGTGTTAACTCTTTTTCTTTGATTTGCAAGTTCTTCGCTCCACCATGGGATGCTCTTTGAGAAGTTTTTTTTATAGGGATTGAAATATCACATGCTTTATGAATAGTTTGAGTTAAAATTGATAAGTGGTTATCAATTTCACAGATGTTATTTATATCTTCTGCTAATAAATTAAATTTGTGTAAGAATTCCCTGTCAAATACATCCCAATCCGCTTTAGGGTTATAATATTTATTTGGGTGTTCGTTAATTAGGTTATTTGAATTTGTTCTCTGTTGTACATTTGAGATCGAATTATGATTATAAGTGCTATAATCAATAATAAATGTTATATATCTATGATCACTTAAAGTTTCTTCCTCTCTCACTTCCCATCTACTGAAATGTCTCGAAGAACCTTCACTGCATAACGTCAGGTCGATATAACTCTGTCCAGTTTCACGCAAAAATGTAGGTTTGTTTCCCTGATTTAGGACTGTAATGCGATTTTCAAAAATAAATTCACTAAAGGCTATTCCTCTATCGTCAGTTTCAGGTGAACTCCAAAGGGCTGATTTTGCGTTAGAATCGCATGATATAAAGAAGTTATTTGAGCGAAAAGTTGTTATAATATTATCAAATGATGAAAGCTGTTCTGTTAGATCTAAGAGGGCATCAAAATACGCGGAACAAATGTTAAGAATACGACCATTAATAGTTGTTGAGACCCAAACAGAATCTCTATTACAGTACTGATTAAGTATCACTATATTTAGATCAGAATTGCATATAATTATTGCAGTGCGACAATCACTAGAGTGTTGAATCACTCTATATTTGGAATTAAAACCTGAAACCCGGCCTTTGAAGAGGTATGGTTCAGTGATGAGGATAATGTCAATGTTATTATTATATGAAAAGTCATTGCATGCTGCCGTCGCCGTTTTACATTTATTTAGATTTATTTGTAGGATATTAAGTTTGAAAAGTTTTGGTTTTCTTTGTGTATGGTTAACATCCATAATCTATTTTAGAAATGAGTTGTTTACTTGCATGTAAAAATGACGGGCATTTGTTATCCAATGCGTGGTGATGTTTGTTGTGATGCAATGAACTATTTTTGGTGCGATCGTTATGAATATGACAATTAATACATGTTTTCTGTTGATCTTCTGTTAATGTGCACTCCTTGTAAGAGTGATCTCCGGCACAATGAGTGCACTTTTGTGTTTTTTTGATATCGCAGTGCGATTTAGTGTGTCCAAACGCGAGACATTTAAAACATCTCGTGATTTTTGTGAAATCGGAGACAGTACATCGATTCCATCCGACATTTACTTTACTTGAATTAAGTAGTACTTTTCTCATCTCTGGTGTGACTTCGAAGACTGCATTCTTTACGTGTTCGTTTCTTGCTTTCGAGAAAAATTTGAAGTTAATAGCATTTTTATCGGATGTTGTGACGTCACTCATATGTGAGTTTTGTTGAATTAAGTTTTCAATAATGTCTTCCTTTTTGATGTCATTACTAATATTATAAATAACCAACCGTGGCTTTAATTTTGCAGGAATTTTTGCCTCTGCGACGTCAACCAATTTATCATTCATAATGTCTTTCAATTTTATAATTTCATCGTGCGTTTGGCATTCGTAAATGAGCCCTCCATTGCTGATATTTCTAACTGAAGAAATACCTATTTTATTAACCACAGGATCAATCGATGCTTTAATTTTGGATTTTAATTCGACGCTTTTGATATTCTTATCCTGTGGGAATATTGTGAGAACATGACGAGTCTTTATGTCACTTTTTTGTTTCGGTAACAAGTGTGACGCAATCTTTGCGTAAGACTGTGGCTGTTGTTGTTTTTGTTGTTGTAATGCCGTTGTCATAGTATTTCTTTCTCGAGTGGCTTTGATTTCTTCATTATATAGGGCAGTTAGTTCATCATATAATTCTACTATATTTTTGAGACCATCTAAACAATTTTGTTTAATTCCTTTTTTAATATTTCCACTGTCGTTTAGGTTTGATTTGATATTTTCAACTGATTTTATAAATTTTGTTTTGTTTTTGTTGATATCATCCATTCGTATTGAAGCCATTGCTTATATTTCGTGCAGCCAAAATAGATGTGAACTAATTCTTATTTTCCACAAGAAGAAAAACTGAAATGTATCGTAGACAGCAATGTTGTGTATAATGTTATTTTTGCACTGCAAGTGTTTAGTAATAGACAGCGCTATTTTTCTATAAGAAAAACAGCACAATTGTTCTGTAAATATCAATGCGATGCCACTGTTAATTAACTCAAATTAAATTGTTAATTAACAATTAAATATGATAGTTAATCACAAAAAACCTTATAAAATAGATTCTCTAACCATTCATTAACAATTCAGATTAAAATATATATATCACAATACAATTTAAATCACTAGTTAATGAAAATCTTTAAGAGCATTAACACAAACACATGTACTCTTAAGGAGTCGTCCGCCATTGGGTTAGGTTAGGTTAGGTTAGGTTAGGTTAAGTTTTTTTTAGGTTAGGTTATTTTATTAATGACAAAAAAAAAATTTTCTCCCTAATTCCACAAAGTATTAAGAGGGAGTTTACAATGATTAAAGCTAATAATAATAAATTTGGTCAGATAATTATTTTAAAATTTTTTAACCTGCGAACTAATTCGTGCTTTGTCTAAATATACTATTTGTATATAATTTTGAACTTATGTATGAAAATAGCTAACTATTCATGCAATATAAATATATACAAAATATTTCTTGATATAAATATGAGCAAATTATTATATATAATAATAAATATTTTAAATATAAAAATAAATTGAAAAGTTGTTTATGTTGTGAAAGCTTCAGCACAAAATTGTTTGAAGTACTCGAATGCCTTCTTATCTAATAAAATATATTTTTCTTCTCTCCAGTCGACGTTTTTTAAGGCTAGTTTGTCGCGAAGTATTTCGCGCTCCATATCGTATTTTTTGCATTTGAAGATCCTGTGGTCTGAATTATCTTCTACATTACAGACATTACAGTTTGAATTTGTTTTCAAAGCAAATTTTGTCAAATAGCTTAGAGTACATCCATGGTTTGTTACTGCTTGAGTGGTGTAAAAATCCATTATTAAGTGCTTTAGGCTAATTCTACGCGATATATTAGCAATAAATTGATACGTGTGTCTGCCTTTAATTGATGTCTGCCATCTTGAATTCCAGATAAGTAAATTTTTGGTAAATATGATTTTCTTTGCATTTATTAGTGGTATAAGGTCGTAACAAACAGCTTTGTGCGCGACTGCTCCTTGTTCTGCGAGTTGTTTGAGATTTGAAGAAAATGCGTTATTTCGCTCGAAATGGATTTTTATGAGATTGTTTTGTTTGATTTCATAAAATGCACTATAAATATTTTGTACTAATTCGCTCTTTGAGTAAGGATCACTGCAAGCCTGTAATATTTCTGTTGATTCTGTAATAATTGTAAAAAATTTTCCTTTGATTTTTCTCTTTTTAATATATTCCATTGCTCTCAATATTGCTATAAGGTTTGCCTGTTTAGCGGTACATCGCTTGTGTAATTTAAATTTTGATGTAATTATACTTTGTCCATTAGATTTGTGAATAAATACTGCTCCGACTCCTTTTTCTGTCTTTATGCCTTTTGTATAAATAATATCATGACTACTAACTTGTCCTGTTGTTGGTATATTGGAAATCATCCCCTGATGTGTTAGTTTTCTTACGTCGATCTCTCTTTCAATGAATTCATTCTCGATGTCGGTATCGCCGAAATAATCTTGAAATATTTTATTCGTTATATTTCGTTTCACGAAATAAGTTGTTGCCCGGCCTCGTATCCATAAATCAATAGGCATTAGGTTTGCCAATACATTTAGAGCGTCGGTTGATGTTGTACGATAAGCGCTGCATATTCTCAAGGCAAATTGCCTTTGTAGTGTATTTAGCTTTTCGATTACTGTAGTTTTGGTGACCGCTTCGTGCCAGACCGAACTAGCATAGCCAACAATTGGTAGAACAGCTCCTTTGTAGATGATGTCCAACGCTCGTTTGTCAAGACCAAAGCGTTGTTTGGCGAAGCTTAGTAACTTATGTGAGAATTGGCTAACTTTATTTGTTATATAATTTATGTGTTGATTCCATCTGAGTTTGCTGTCAACTATCACCCCTAAATACTTCATTGAACTTCCTATTAGCAGATGTTTTCCATTGAATACTATATTAGGTGTTTGGAATTTAATTCTATTTGTGAATAAAACTGCTTCTGTTTTGCTGACGTTAAAGGATAACTTGCTTTTTTGAGCCCAATCACAAATTAAACCCAATTTACTATTTGCCACCATTTCTATTTCTACTATAGAGTTCGCTCTAACCATAAGTATAGTATCGTCAGCGAACCCTATGATTTGCGCGTTTTCGTCATTAGTAATAGAGAAAAGATCGTCATACATCAGGTTCCAGAGCCAAGGACCAGATGAGCTTCCCTGTGGTGTGCCGACATTTATTTTCCTTTCAATCTCCTCATTCATATGCCATATTTTCGTACTTCTCTGATAAATAAGATTTAACTAATGAGACCAAATTATTTGGGCATCTCTTTTCGCGCAGCTGATTAATAACTTTTGGCCACCAGCAACTGTTAAATGCCCCGCTGATATCGAGTGAAATCGCTATAGTAAAACCGCTTTGTTCGAGACTTTTCGTGATGAAATTAACCAAAGAGTGCAGCGCATCTTCGGTTGATGTCTGAGGGGTGAATCCGAATTGGTTTGGTGATACTAATTTGTTTTTGCGGACATACTGAACAATTCTATCAATGAAGAGCTTTTCAAGCATTTTTGCATATACTGATAGTAGACTAATAGGTCTGAAATTGTTTGCTCTTGTATAGTCTTTCTTGTTCGGTTTCGGAATGACTTTAACAATACTTTGTTTCCACAGGTTGGGGAAAGTTTTTAACTCAAGGCATTTATTGTAGATTTTGTGTAGGATTGTTTGATCTAAATTGTGCACGAATTTAATAATATCTGCTGTCAGACCGTCTTCTCCTGGAGATTTCTTGTGATTCTGTGAGTAAACTACTTTATTCACTTCCTCCTCGCTGAATGGGATATCATCTGTTCCGGGAGAATTGTTAGTACCTTGCTCTCTTATTAGTTTATGATATGAATTGTCGTTGAGTTCGTTGTCGTCTGGGAAAAGTTCATTCATGAGTTCAAAAGCAATTTCTCGTTTGTCTGTTATGAGCCTACCATCGTCAGTCTTTAGTTCATTATTAATTTCTTTGCGTATTTTGTCGCGACTGATTTTGTAAATAAGACCCCAAGGATTCTCTCGTGTGTTTTCCTTAACAAATTCTTTCCAGCTCTCTAGACGTGTTTCTTGAATTAATTTTGTGTACTGGCGTTTGGTGTTTATATATGCTGCTCTCAGATCTTGTCTCTGTGTTGAACGAGATCTCTGGTACTTTCTTCTCGCCCTGTTCATTTCTGCTCTTAGAGTAGTGAGCTATTGTGTCCACCATTTGTTGGCCCTTGTATACCCCGAGCACGATAGCTTAGGGATGCAATTGTCGGAGCACTGCTTAACTGAATTGATGAAGTATTGTATCAGATTTTCTAAATGCGTTTTGTTATCTATTAGTCGTATTTTTGTGCCGATATGCTCCAGGATAGGGGATAACTGTTCTTGTAATTTTGACCAATTTGCCATTTTAGTGTTGTATTTAATAGTGGATTTGTGGTGGATTTCTGGCACAATTTCACTTATGTTAAAACTGATGATTTTGTGGTCAGAAAGTGAATCTGTCTCTACTACTCTCCAATTGATGACATCTCTTACAAGACTTGAGCTAATAAGTGTTATATCTATTGAACTTTTACCTCTTTCTGTTTGATATGTTGGTATGCCTTCGTTGTCGTTGAGCAAAATGAGGTTGTTTTGTGCGATAAATTCATTAAGTATTTTCCCTCTGTCATCCTCTCTTTCATCGAACCAAGTTGCGGAGTGCGCATTGGAATCCATTGAAATAATAGTATAATTTGGTTGTAGTTCATGTATAATTTCGTTAATTTCGTTTAATTCGTTTTCTATCGAGCAAAATGGGGAGTGGTATGAAGATATTAGTAGTATTGACTTCTGCTCGAAATAAACTTTCACTATAGTTATATGGGTTTTGCTTAAAGTGTTTATAAAAACTGTTTGTATTGCGTTATTTCTGACTAATATTGTGCTCTTTGGATTGAGTGCTATTTTATGAAGCACTTTGTCTGTGATGGAAAAACCGCATACTTTATCCTTTATATGATATGGCTCTTGAATGAGCGCTATGTCTATTTGATTTTCTTCGAAATATTTTACTAAATTTATTGTCGCTTTTTTTGATCGCTGCAAATTGATTTGAACACAATTAATTGTTTTTTGCTTGATGTTAATATCCATAGTCGATTTTCTGTTGAGCAATTTGCGTTATTCTTCTAAATGTTGGGCAGCTGACATCGAATACTGTATGCTTTGTGTTGAGTTTGGTTTGATTGTTCTTAGAGTTGTTATTCTTAACGCAATTTATGCAGCAGTTCTCTTCGTGTGAAGAAGTGCAATTAAGTGTCTCATGTTCTTGTGCGCACTTTCCACAGATTTCCTCTTTAGAGCAATCTCGTGCAAAATGACCAAATGATTGGCATTTAAAGCATCTAACAATACGCAGATAGTCGGCAATTTTACATGTTTTCCAACCAATTAAAAGGCGGTTTTCGGCTTTAATCGCTTTGTAAACTTCAGAGCTAACCTGTATCACAGCATTATAGAAGAAGGTTTTATTACTTATAACAAGGTTAGGTTAGGTTTTTTTTTTAAAAATATATTTATTGAATATTAGAGACGACCCCTATACCACAAAGTATAATAGGGGTCTAAAAATATACAATTAAATATTAATTATAAATTTGATTATTAATTAGTCTATTTAAAAATAAAATATCTGAAAGTTATTCCTATTTTGGAAATATATATATATACATATTTTTTTTAAATACTAAACTATTTTTGAACAAAAATTTATGAAACTATTAATAATTGTTGTCTCAATTAGTTGAGTTGTCGACAACGGCCACTCGTATCCGCTACTTTGAAGTTGTACAATAAACTCTTCCCTTTCGATTGCATATCGTTTGCAGTCATAGATCTTATGATATGCGTTGTCCTCCTTTACGATGCATTGTTCGCAGTAGCCGTTGTCTTTAATTGCAAATCGTTTTAGATAACTATTAAAGTTGCCGTGATTTGATATAATTTGTGTGAACTTTGTGTTGAAACTAAACTTTTTATCCACGTCTATGCGATCACTGACAGAGGGGAAAAACTCTAGTGTCCAGGAAGCATTCTTACTGTCTTTCCATCTCTGGTCCCAAATGATTGTATTTTGTTCTACTATTGTCTTCTTTATTGCGCTTATAGGCCAGAGGTCAAAAACAGGTCTGTTGTGAGACGCGATCGCCTGTTTTGCAATTTCTTTAGTGGCTCGGAATAGTAGTATTCCACTAAGTGGTCTATTATAAGCAGTATAAGTGGTCTTAATTCTTCTGGTACTAATGTACAGAATTGTACATTAAGTCTCAATTCCAGCGATTTATACCATTCGTTATGTATATTGTTCACTAATAGGTTTGTCGAGTTATGGTCTAACAGTGCTGCACCGCATGACTGTTCTGTAATAATTGTTATATTATTTTGAGCTTTCCGGTTGTTATTAATGAATTCAATTGCAGAGTAAATGGCAATCATTTTAGCCTGGAATGCCGAACAGTTCGGCGTCAGTTTTAATTTCTTCTTTGTTTGAATTCCAGCTATCATTGCTATGAAAGCTGCGCCGGTACCGGTGGTGTCAGTTGTGTTTTTCACTCCATTAGTAAATATGTAATCATTTGAAACGTCATTTGTGATCAACATCTGTTGCCTCAGTCCGTACGGCTTTAGGGTTTGGTATCGATAGGACGCTGAATTAAGTTAAGATCAATTCCTTGAGTTAGCAAATATTGTTCAGTCCAACTGTTGGTGTGATTATTTTTAACAAAATATTCTATTGCTCTTTGTTTGATCCATAGGTCGATCGGCATTAGGTTACAAATCACATTACAGGCATCTGTGGACACCGTTTTATATGCTCTGCAGAGTCTTAATGCAACTCTTCTCTGAATTTTGTCCAAAAACTCTCTATTGTATTTTTTATCGATTGAATCGATCCAAACAGAACATCCGTAGCCGATAATAGGAAGGATTGAACCCTTATATATGATTTCCAATGCTTTAGAGTTGAGTCCATAATTGGTTTTTGCAAATCGTAATAATTTGTTTAGAATTTGGGACGCTTTTGAACGCACATTATTTATGTGTTCCCTCCAAATTAGTTTTGAGTCAATAATGATTCCCAAATATTTCAATGAGTTCTTAAGAAGTAATTCTTCGCCTTTAAATATTATTTTTGGTTTCAAAAACTTTATATTTCTCGTGAAGAGAACACATTGAGTTTTGTCGACATTGAACTCAAGTTTGCTCTTGGCCGCCCAGTCAGCGATCGCTGCGAGTCTCTCATTAGTTCTGCATTCAAGTTCTTTTGCTGTTTTGCCGAACACTAATAGGTTGGTGTCATCTGCAAACCCAACGATTTGTATTTCTTCTCCCAAATTAAGATCAAATATGTCGTCGTATCCTATATTCCAAAACCCGGGCCCTGAGGCCGAGCCTTGTGGACAACCGAGTGATAGCTCTCGTTCCACTTCCATACCAGAGAACCATAGTTTGGCTTTACGTTCGCTAAAATATGTCTTAACGGTTTCAAACAAGTTTTTTGGGCATTTTTTGAGCATAAGTTGATGTAATATTTTTGGCCACCAGGCGCTGTTGAACGCACCGCTGATATCAAACGAAACCACAATTGCGAACCCATTCCGATCATAAGCTTTATTAATAAAGTTTACAGTCTTATGCAGTGCCTGTTCCGTCGATCTCTGTTCTGTGAACCCAAATTGGTTATCATTTAATGCATTCTGCGATCGCAAAAAATAAATAATTCTATTTATTAATAATTTCTCATAAATTTTGGCAAAAACAGAGAGCAAACTAATGGGCCTAAATGCGCCAGGGTCTCTGTAATCCTTTTTCCCCGGTTTTGGTATTATTTTGACCACACTTGTCCTCCAGATCTCAGGAAAGTAATTGAGATTCAGATATTTGTTGTATAATTTTGTCATAAAGTTTTCATTATAATTATTTATATTCTGAATAATGTCCGCTGTTATTGCATCAGCTCCAGGTGCTCGACGTTTGTTTTGTTTATTTATAACTGCTATAACTTCTGTTTTGGTGAAATATATGTCATCTGTGGTCCCAATGCTGTTGTTCACATACCGTCGAACCCTTTTGTGGTGTTCACTGTCATTCTCTGGTTCGTCATTCGGAAACAATTTATCCATTATTTGGTTTGCAATCTGTCTGCGATCACAGATAATATCTCCATTGGATGTCTTGAGTTCTGTGATCATGTCTTCACGTATGGCGCCCTTTGATATCTTGTATATGAGATCCCAAGGGTTCTCACGTGTACTCTCTGTAACAAACATTTCCCATGACTTAACTTTTGTTGTATTCAAGAGTTCTTTATAGACAACCCTTCGACTGAAGTATTCGTCTTTAAATCGAATCCTGTTCTCATTCCTACACCTCTGGAATCTTCTTCTAAGTCTATTAACCTCTGATCTCATTTCTGTAAGCTCTCGTGTCCACCATTTTATCGGTTTGTGCGGAAAATTGCTTCTAATTTTTGGTATAAATTGATCACAGGATTGAGTCAAATCTTATGTGAATTTTTCGATTAAATTATTAATTTCTGTTTTCTCTCGAATAGAATCCAGTTGTCTCTCAATATATTCAATCTTTGGTCTCAAATGAATATTAAATTGTTCCCAATTCGCACGACTAGTATTATACTTAGCTGTTGATCGATATCTGCCTGCGCCGACCCGACCGTTGATTTCAAAATATAAGTATTTGTGGTCAGACATTGATTCAATGTCGAGCACTTCCCAGTTATTAATATTGTTCACCAAATTATATGTTGATAAGGTTAAGTCGATACAGCTCCGACAGCTTCCTCTGTCATACGTAGGGTTCGACTCATTATCATTCAATAGAATTAAATTATTTCTTGAGATAAAGTCTGACATATGTTCGCCCCTCGGATCGTTATAATGATTATACCAAACCTGTGAGTGCGCGTTAGAATCGGTAGTTATAGCATATGAGTTGAGTCCGAGTTCGTCGATCGCAGTTTGTATTTTGTTCAATTCTTGTTCTATATCTACAAATGGAGAGCAATAAGCGTTGCAAATGCCGATCTTTTTGTTATTACACTCAATTATTACTATATTTAATGTACTTGTAGTGAATGATTCGATCTTCACATAATTTATATTTTTATTCACTAAATATATTACACTTCTTAGTCGATCACAGTTTTTGTCATATATCAATGTTGAGTTTTGGGCAAATCCACACACTTTGCCATTCACTGTATATGGTTCTTGAACACAAACGATATCTATTTCCTTGTCCACTATTAGTTTACGCAGTTCGTCGGTCGCGACCTTTGCTTTTCTTAAGTTGATTTGAACACACTTTAAAACTGTATTACTATTTCTATTCATAATCAGTTTTTGCCATAATAATTTGTTTCATTCGCTCCAAGCGTTGGCACTTATCGCTGAACGTTGTGTGATCGGTTGCTATCTTTTTTACCACATGTGGAGATGCGTTATGTCGTACGCAATTTACACATTTAACCTCATACGCATTAGCAATGCATTTTGTGGTCTCATGTTTTTCGCCGCAGTGACCACAGCTGTAATCGCTATCTTTACAATCTTTCGCTATATGGCTAAAGCGCTGGCATTTGAAGCATCTGGTGATTGAAATAAAGTCTGCAAATCTATACGACCTCAGATCTATCAAAACCGATCGCATCGTGCTGAAGACTTTGCGTATTTGTGGACTCAATTGTAAAATAAACGTTTTATGTGTAACCTCTTCTGCTCGCCCAGAGCTTTGGAACGCATTTGTGATGAATGTGCGCTCCGGTCGCTTGCGATCAATCACAGTTCTGACCAGAATGTGTTTTTCAATCTCTTCTTGTTTATGGTCTACGAAGAACCGCTTGATATCTTTGTTTTCGAAGCAAATACTTTGAATTATATCTTCTCTTTTTATTTCTTTATCGACGCCATAGATCGCAATCAAAGGGTTCTTTCTCTTAGGTTTGATCGCTTCCACTTCTGGGCAATGATCATCGGTTAACTTCTTGAGCTCATCCACATCCTGTTCGGTCTGACATTTGACCACAAGTGAACCCCTCGAGGAATGGACTATTTCTTTGATTGAATAATACTTATTGTTTTGTTGAGCACATTGTTTGAACAAAAACTCCGTTTGTTTACATTTTTGGCCGCCATTTTTTGGTCGCAATATTATCACATTTTTGTCCATTTTAGGAGTTGCGGTCATAGCTGGTTGGCTCGAAATGCTGGACACAACCTTTGCGTACGATTTTTGACCGAATTGTGACTCTATTTTGTCCAATCGTTGAACGATTTCTTTGTTCACATTGTTTTGTTGTTTCAATTGTTCGTTCAATTCACCACTTATTCTGTAATTTAAATCAATTATCACCTGATTCTGATCCTTGACCATATCCATGAGCTCCCCAAAGACATGAGTCATCCCTTCCCTCGAATCTGTTCGAATATTTTTACACAAATTAATAAAATCATTAAATTTTTGAAATAAACACTGAGAGCGCAACAAAAACGTGTCATCTCTCTCACTCGCCATCTTGGCTATGGGTTAGGTTAGGTTAGGTTTTTTTTTAATTTTTAAAATACTTTTATTGATTGGCCCCTATTCCAATAAATACTATAGGGGCCTTCTTTCATTATTACAATATTTATGTAATTTATGACTAATCAGATTATTTTAATGAATTCAGTTAATAGTAAAGTTAATTGAATAAATTATAACAAAATTTTTTTAAATATATAAAATTTTTAGAATGCAGGTATTCTTTGAGTTGAAGTTGCCTGTCGTGAGATCTTTCGATCTTTGACATCATCAATTCCCTTTCCTCTTCATACCTCACGCAATTAAAGATCCTGTGTTTAATGTCATCGATTGAATTACATGTCT
>JAUJYU010000569.1:0-12415 GCA_033995675.1 Nothrus silvestris
GAACCCAAAAGTTTTGTCTCTAATTTGCAAATAAGCTAAAGCACTCTCAATAATAAAAAGTGCCAACATTTGAAAAAAGTTTCAGCCCTTCTTCAAGCCGATCATTCAATTGTTAATAAACTTAATACCGGTAATACAGGTAATACTAATATATATGAATAATACAATCACAGTTGGTTTGTTTGATAGCTTTATTCTGTTTTATAGTTTTGCTATAAATGTTAAAATTGATTTGAGTGATGTTATGATTAGGAGAGGACAATAATAATGTTGAAATAGAGTTGACATTGAGATAAGATAAATATTGATAAAAAAGATGATTAAAGACGAAAATAAAGTTGCAAAAAAGAGTGCGTCGGCCGGGAATCGAACCCGGGCCACCCGCGTGGCAGGCGAGTATTCTACCACTGAACCACCGACGCATATGTTACAGTTGTAGTGTTGTGTTGGGTTTAAAAGGTTTTCCAATCAATCACATGTCAAATGTAAACATCAATTATTTCACTCAATCTATTTGTCAATAAAAGAGAGTTAAATTAATGTCAATTATGAATAGAGTATTTATATCTCAATCAATAATATTTATATCCATTTAATTATTTAACATTAATATAAAGTGACGTATTTTAAAGACTTTAACAAAATATCTTATAAAAGATTACATAAGTTTTCACAAAAGGCATCACAGGTTTAATTGATGTCCAAAAGTCTAAATAGAAATCAATGCCGATTTCAAATGAGAACAACTTTTATTACTATTCAGTCCAACATTTGGCGCGTTCTTTGTCTCGAATCAGTTGTCTTTCGACCGAAAAGGTATTAATGATTATTATTATTAATAAATATATTTATATTAATATAAGACATAAGCAATAAGTCGTTAAATAATGTCTCATTTAATTGCAATTCATGAACACCTGATTTCAGATAAACTTATTATACGTGTTGTGTCCGAAAGAGTCGCCGAATGGCGTGTTTGTGATCGACCAAAGAGGACAGGACTCTGTCATAGCTCTTGTCATTTATTTTCTCGAATCCAAATTTCAGGTAAAATTAAATCAAAATATGTTTAATACAAATAAATCATTATAACAATGATGTCAAATGAGACAAAACCATATTTTTTAACATTGAATGTCATGAATGGCTTCAATTGAATTATTGTTCATTTAATCAAAAATAGAGACAAAGTTATTATAATTATGCAAAAAATGTTTCAATAGATTTATAACACAATTGTTTATGACTTAATTAATAGCATAAAGAGCTGATTATATCGTATTTATTAAAACTATTAAATGGATTAAAGACAGCCGTTTATAGCGATGAAATCAAATTACATGAAACCGACCGTAAGTGACGTTTGTTTAATAGAAATTAAAAAAGATATAAACGATTATTTTCTATTAAATTGACATTTATTTAAAGGTATACCTGTTTGCGAACGTTTTAGTTTTTGTCTGAACACAGCTCTGTCTGATATCGCATATTATTGTCCTGAATATAGTCATCAGATTATAAGCCAACAAATAGATTGTATTGAATCACTCAATCATATTATATTCGATGATCTCTCGAAGAAAACTAATTCATGTTAGTATTTGATAAATGTTAATATTAATCAGTGCTGTCCAATAGAGGCCCAATTATTCCACCCTTTAGTCACATGAAAGCAATGCTTCCCAACTCTGCGAAAGAGTGCATCGCGGGGTCGAGTGTTAACTTTTACTATATATAGATATCTAACACCTCAATGACCAGTACTGATTGATTTTAATTGTGTTAGAATTCGCTTTAAATATATTAAATAGAAGTTGTATTTCAGTTGAATTGTGTCATTCAATTGTTCCCATTTATATCGGTTTGTGTCGAGCACTCGGACGTATGCCAAATGATGATGAAAAAACATCATTGTTTTTGCGATTATTTCCTTCGCCATCCATTCCTCTAAAGGCTGATGAATATGAATCACAGGATGAGTCGCATAAATATCTGAACACATCCATCAATAGTGGTATAAACGGGAGAGACTTAGCAAACATTCTGGTGAAGAAACAGACTTTACCAAACTTACAGAAATTATTGCCGCGTTCTTTCTCGAGCATATCCTCAAACGCCACGTGGACGGCAGGTCTCAATACTCAAGACTCGACCACTGATGGACTTTCCATTTGCAGTCTAAGGGGTGGAAATAGAAATTCGTTTCAAAGCCAAATTTCATCATATAATCAAATAAATGATTCAAATATAAATAGCGAAACCCGTTATTTTTTCTTCAAATTCGGATCTTCTTTTGTGGAACCAACACATCAGCAGAAACCGAGTTTAATCAACAATAAGAATATAGGAACAAATCAAATCCACTTTACGCCCAACCATTTACAAAGACTGCTTTCAGTCGCTAAGCAGTTGCTTAAAAAAGATGTTTTGCAACAATTGGATGAAATTGCTTCCAATTTATATACGGTATCATCGATTCAATTCTTGTTTATTAATCGAGACAATTGACAACATTTCTAAATTGAATATTTATTTTATGGTATTTACAGAGCAATCAAATTTTGGTTTTTCCCTATAAGTCTTTCAGTGAAATCATAAATCTGGTGACCGTTAATCTACTCAAAGAATTGTTATACAAAAGAAATGGTTGTTTCGTTAATGGATTAAAAAATGAATATATTTATAATTATATGTATTTTTGTCAGACTTGTCGCCTAATTTGACAGTTGAAGTTCAAGAATTCATTAAAGGGCTGTTCTTTTCGGGACAAACGGAACTATTGAATAAACAAACGTCTGACGCGCAAAATACTGGTTTCAATAGTTTGAAAATGAACGTTCAGAGCAATGCTGCGTGTATTGAGATCTTAGTTTGGTCATCAAGTGATGAGATGGCGGCCGACAGTCTCTGCACTCGACTCAGCGAAAAAATCAATTCTTCTCACGGACATCGACTAGTGATCGCACACTTGCCTCTACTTCTGGTCTGTTTGGATGGATTGGGAAAACTGGCAGAAAAGTTTCCAACAATCGCAGTCAACTGCATCTCCTCATTAAGGGATTTCCTAATACTTCCGTCTCCCATATTATTAAAACTAAGTAAACAACAACACGACATTCCCACCGGAACCGGAACTTTAAGCATAACCATCACATCAGAAACTAATATTTCATTGAAGTCTGTCAACTCTCTCTCCACTTCTGGAGGGTCTCCTATTTCTCAAGTATACAATCAATTAAAGAATAGAGCAGTCGACAATCTTAGCATAGCTTTGAGGGCCGGCTTATCAATTGATACGCATTGTATTCAAGCGACTATAGCTTCGGTTTCAAATCGTTTATATCAGGCGGAAAAAAGTGATTCAGAATCTAATTTAGTCTCAATGAATACAATCATAGCTTTAGGAAAGGTAGCCGTCAACTTGTGTGACATTCCCAGATGCATGGAATTCATTTTGCAATTCTTTCAACAACGCTTCTGTAGACCGCCCTCTCATTTAGATTCTCTAATTGTGGACCAATTGAGCGAAATGGCAATCGTCAGTAATTGTGATCAACACGTTTACGAGGAAGTGATGAAAATGTTTACAATGATAACAATCCAATCGAGCGCTGCCTATAATCTTACTACGGATGATAGAAAGCAAGGCTATCGACACGTCTCACTCGCAGTAATCAATGCATTCACTAATATCGCGGCTCGAATTGAGGGACAAAATGAACAAAACGAGCTTTTAGTCCGATTATTAGAATTGTTCGTTCAATTAGGACTCGAAGGAAAGCGCGCTAATGAGAAAGCTCCGGCCGCGGCTAAAGCTTCGAGTAGTGCTGGAAATCTAGGAGTTTTGATTCCTGTTATCGCAACACTCATACAACGGTTGCCTTATATCGAAAATCCGAAGCCAAGGCTTCATAAACTCTTCAGAGACTTCTGGCTTTACTGCGTTGTAATGGGATTCACTTCTGGAACAAGTTTATGGCCGCGTGAATGGTATTATGGAGTGAAAGAAATCGCATCCAAATCTCCTTTACTTAAGTCTCGCGAACATTTGCGATCAGAATTGCATTTCAATTCTGCGATAAGAAACGAAGCCGTGTCTGGCGTTGAACTGCAAGAGATTCGAAATCAAATTATCACTGACTTAGACCATCCTTCAGATGTTATGCCTATAATAAATAAGTTGACATTCGCGCAGTGCACTTATTTGCTTTCTGTTTGTCGTTTAGAAACGTTTAGAGTTCAGAGTTTGGTCAATGGTATGAATCCGTTTCATATAATGATGCAATACTTGGAAGACATAACCATTCAAAAGGATAAAGACGGCATTTGGCAGTGCATTATGAGTATATCTGACAAAGTTTTTAAAGTATTTTTAGACATCTTCTCAAATAAACCTAAAAACAAATCTCGTGATAATGAACTCGAAGAATATGCGATATTTCTTTTGGTTAAATTCAATCACAGACAAAAGCAAATAAGACGAGTCGCTGATCGCTATTTAAGTGGTTTAGTCGATAAATTTCCCCATCTTTTATGGAGTGGTAAAGTGTTAACAACAATGTTAAACATTCTTCAAGTGCTCGGCAGATCATTAGAACTCGACCCCAATGAAGAAAACCCAGAGCTTTCTGTGCCCAACACTGACTATTGCATTCAACTCACAGATACAATGGAAGCGCGAGAGGTATTAAACATTAAGTATTATTTTAATTAGAGTTTAACACATTAAGTATTGATAAATCTGTGTATTGCGAAAAACACCGCAAAATTATATTTTTTTATATTGACTACATTTTTGAAATTCATGAGAAGAATGCGTATATTTCGATATACTTTTGTGATATTAATTTTAATTATATTTTTTGCATTGTTTTTCGCTAATCCGTAAATCAAAAATAGCCTCAAAATTTTGTACATAAGATAACTTTCTCATCAATTGAAAGAAATTTTCGTTTAAAGTTTACGGAATACTTTGTGCTGATCTGACCTCTGACCTGATTATGAGCTCACCCACGGGCGCACCCAATGGCTATTTCGGACTTTATTATTATAATAATAATTCTTTGTAGTTTAGAAACTAAGTTTAAGGTTTAAATAAGTTTTTATTAATTGAATTTAGAGTATAGTAAGAGATTTTGGTGCGCGTTGTCAGGGGATTATACAGGAGGCTGCAAAGTGGGCACCAAATATCACTCGCTCTCATTTACAAGAATACTTGGCGAGTCTCGAGCACGCCATGAGTGGAATTCTACAGCACAGTGGACTGTCGTTGGCTATTGAGTCGATCACTTCTTTCGCTGATTATAATTCATTTTCGAGTCCATTGTCAACAACCACTTTAGATAAATTACCGAATTTTATTAAAAACAATTGCTCTGAGTTTATCGCATCGATGTGTCTTAGAACACATTTTGCTGGAGAAGTTTCGGGTATGCTTTCGAGCTTTGAATCTAATGAAAAGGGAAACGAACATCAGTTAGCTTCAAGACTAATAATAGACTTAAAACAAAGTTCTTCTCAACTCAATGTAAAGGCCCATCAAGAGTCTGTTTATAGGATCACAGCTTTATTGATAGCAATACCGGTTTGTGACAGACAACTATTGCATGCCTTGTGTTGGGCTCCCGTCGACTTCTTTTCTGAAGACACCATTGCGAGTGTTATTTCCTGTTGGAAATGGCTTTTGGCCGCGCGTTCTGACTTGGAGCCTAAGGTTAGTCCGTTGTTAATAAAACAATTCACTTTTTATTAAATACATTACTCTTAACACTTAGTTTATTGATGAAATGGCTTCTGCATGGAGTGCAACCATTGATCGAAAATTAGGTTTATTTGCAGCCGATCCGCCACAAACTGATCCCTTGTCCGCTAGCGTCAACTCTATTTTGAAGCCCAATCCTCCTGACATTGGAGGACATGAACTTTGGGTGAAAGTAATATTTTTCTTTAATTACCAGTAATTGAGTGGTGATTTGTTTTTAAAATAAATATATTGTTTATATCAGTTTTTAGCAGAAAGAATCGAAATCGCAAAATATAGTTCTTTAGATCAGATCGAAATTTTTGCAAATTTATTGCATCGATCGCTCCACATATCTGTCGGACGCGTTCACTGCAGCTCCAGAAATATTTCAACGATAGGGTCGCGCTTTCGTTTATTGAATTGTGGACTGTCTCTCGTTCAGGGAGAAGTCTTGCCCAAATCCATCAGTAAAAGTGTTTTAAGAGAACGCATTTATTCGGCTGCGATCGACTATTTCTGGTATAAAACAAATCATTCATTATTTTTTATATATTCTTAATATAATAATTGTCTATTAAGTGGTCCTCAAATATGTCCCTCGCAAAGAGGCTCAGAATTACGGGAAGATATCATATCACTCGTTCGTTTTTGGCAAAGTCTACATTCAGATAAGAAATATCTAAAATCTTCTTATTTTAATGATGTTTGGAATGATAGCTCGTCTCAGAATTTAGGTTTGAGTGCAGTCAGCGCTGACTTGAGAGGAAGCGCAGATTTCACTCAAGCTCGAACTACTCCTACGGGTTGGATAAATACAGTTCCGCTCAGCAGTAATATGTCCAGTATTTCAAAGAGGTCTTCAGGATTTAAAGGCTCGCAATCGACTAAAAACAAAGAAAACTCTATATTTGTCGACTATTTTGTCAAAGATTATGTTAGAAAAAGAAATTTGATTCTCAGTTTATTAGCGATAGAAATTGAATTATTGATAACGTGGCACAACCCGACCTCTGCGCCCGAGTCTAGTATTTATGGCGAAGAAACTATAGCCAAGTGGAGAAACCAACCCATCACTGAAAGAACGTGGAAAGAGACCGCTCGACTTGCTTGGGATATATCTCCTATACTTGCTATTTATCTTCCGTGCAGGTTATTATCAATTATATTTTTAACTCATATTGCGAAGCAAAGTGTGAGCTTATGAATTTGAGGCTGGGTCGGTCGGTCCTTCGGCCCCCCCCCCCCCAAGTAATTGTTGTAATTATTAGGTGCAAAAAAATTCTTCAATTCCTTCTATTGAAATGAAAGTAATTGTTGAAATTTTAAGTGCTCGAAAAATTTTCGCTTTTTTATACTATTATAATCTACTTTTAATTGTTAGAATAAAAATTTCTGCTTTTTCTTATTAGAATAAAAACATTTGTTGAAATTCGATTGCATTACTAAATGACATTTGCAATATGAGCTAAATAATAATGGTCATTCTTGTTTTATATTAATATAACAATTATATTCTTAATTTGTAAAAATAATAATAATAATATTAATTGTAATATTAATTATAGGTTTAAAAATTCAGAAGAAATTAAAGTAGAGATTTCCCGATTGGTTCGATTGAATCCAATAGCCGTTTGTCACATTCCTGAGGCTCTACAATATCTGATTACGTCTGAAAGCATATTACACGATAGTCCAGAAGTAATCCATTGTTTATGGCAATTGATATTATTTACTGTATGATTAATAGAAATGATTACCGATTGTTATTTAGTTGACTCATATGCTGACGTGGTCTACGGTTGCGCCGATTCAGGCGTTATCATACTTTTCCCGTCAATACCCTCCGCATCCAATTACAGCTCAATATGCGGTTCGAAAGCTCGCTTCTTATCCTCCGGTAAGGCTTTTAATCAATTAATAAAACACAAACAATAGTCAATTGATAATACAATTTACAACAATTATTCAATTATAACAATTTATTGCATACACAATTTGTAAGAACCTATTCTTTAATTAATAGGACGTAATAATGTTTTATATTCCACAATTGGTTCAAGCAGTTCGTTATGACAGTGTAAGTCTTGTTAATTAATAAATTTATAGCATTTAAAACAATTTGTTAATTAGATGGGATATATCGCTGAATTCATAAGATCAGCCGCTAGTCGTTCTCAATTGCTGTCACATCAGCTCATTTGGAATATGCAGACGAATATGTATAAAGACGAAGATTGCCAAGAGCCAGATGGTAACTTTTTATTATTACTATTTTTATTTTCAACACATATTCAATATGGAGTACTATTAAAAGTGTAGATAATCTCATTAACAAACTATTATGATATGATCCATATATTTATTATGTGATCCACTTTAGTTGCGTTTAAATATTTAGCCTTAGAATTAATAATTAGTACAAAACTTTGCATCAGCTTTATTTATGTCTAGAATTTGATGAACAATTATCTTTATTAAATATTTAATATTCAAATGTATTTATCAAAACGAGTTTATGTCTGATTTAGGCACTCATTTACATACTTTAATAGATCTGTTGTTCATTTATAAGAAAATAAAGTTGAATAGAAATCAAATAATATACAAGAATTTAGAAATTATTTGATTTGTATTTAATTAGATAGTATAATAGGCAATGACAGGCAAATTGATAGAATTGAGCTCATTTGACATGTCCGTTAAAATGTTACTTATATTTACTTTATGTGATTGCGATTAATAGTAATCTAATAGAAACTCAAATAATCGCAACTAACATAAAAATGTAATTAAAAATGAAAAGTTTTGCAAACTTAATGAGAGGAAATGAGTGAACATTATATACAGTATGATTAAGTGCAAGACCAATAGAAAATGATTAACTTTTGGATTGATTGATTTTTTACTAAAATGAATTGCAGTTGATTTGTACGAACCTCTGGAACACATAACGAACACAATTGTGAACTCACTCTCCGGTCCGGCCAAAGAATTTTATGAAAGAGAATTTGACTTTTTCGGCAAAATAACGGCCATTTCTGGTGAAATTCGCAATTTTCCCAAAGGTCAAGAACGCAAAGACGCACTTCTTAGGGCTCTCAGAAAAATAAAAGTTCAATTGGGATGTTATTTGCCATCGAATGCTGAGGCGTTAGTTTTGGACATCGATCCAGAAACAGGCATTCCATTACAAAGTGCAGCAAAAGCTCCATTTTTGGCGCGATTCAAAGTAGCGCACTGTGGCATCAATGAACTCGAGACGCTCGCCATGAGCTCCAACTCTGACGATAAACTTAATTATTCTAAATTAGTCAAAACTGAGATATGGCAGTCGGCCATCTTTAAAGTGGGAGATGATGTCAGACAAGTAATCTATTTTTGTGTTCATTCACACATTATTTAAATATGTGATAATCATTAAATTGAAATGTAATTGAATTGTTTAGGATATGTTAGCGCTTCAAATCATAGGATTGTTTAAAAATATATTTATGAAGGTTGGAATCGATCTCTTTCTATTTCCATACCAAGTGATCGCCACTTCTCCGGGTGTAAGCATTTCTTTTGAGAATTGATTCTCATTTAAAAGTTGACTCAAATATCATTTTATTGAAGTGTGGAGTCATTGAATGCGTTCCGAACGCCAAATCGCGTGACCAATTGGGTCGGGAAACAGATATATCACTATATGATTATTTCCTAAAAACGTATGGCGACGAGTCTTCCAATCAATTTCAAGAGGCGCGAAGAAACTTCGTTAAGAGTATGGCTGCCTATAGTGTCGTTGGATTTCTGCTCCAAATTAAAGATCGTCACAACGGAAACATTATGATCGACAAAGACGGACACATCATTCATATCGGTATTGTTTAGATAATTGTCAAATATGTTAATGAATGCAATGTTTGTTATAGATTTTGGTTTCATGTTTGAGAGCTCTCCGGGAGGCAACTGGGGGTTCGAGCCCGACATCAAACTAACCGATGAAATGGTTTTGGTGATGGGCGGCAAAATGGAAGCGCCAACTTTCAGATGGTTCCAAAATGTGTGCGTTCAGGCATACCTTGCAGTCAGACCTTATAGAGAAGCTATCGTTTCTCTGGTTTCCCTTATGTTAGACACAGGTCTGCCCTGTTTTAGGGGACAGACTGTTAAGCAATTGAGAGCCAGGTTTGCTCCCAATGCCAGCGAAAAAGAAGCGGCCGCTTATATGCTTAAAATTATTAGAGATTCGTTCTTGAATTTTAGGACACGAACTTATGATATGATTCAATACTATCAAAATCAAATTCCATATTAATTTAATTATTGATTATAGTTTGCTTATAACTTATAACTATAGTTATCTGTTAATTATTTATATATTTTAGCTCTTTATCTCACAAATGATGGTAAATATACATATATTTAGAGCTATAAATCTGAGCAAAAAATACCATTTATTACTGTAGATAAAAAAAAAATATTACTGTAAATTATGTATAGGATATCCCAAAAGTTGGTGTCTTTGTTGCACTGCATGCAAGCTTTTCAATTATTGAGAGAGACAATCATTTCTGAATCTTTGAATCTAGTCTTCAACTCAAACATTTACGATTAAATGCTGAAGTGATGCTGAAATAGTGAATACTAAAGTAAACTGAGTTTCAACTCACATTTCATTCAATTTATTACTTATTTAATTAATTAATAGTTAACGCATATCAATAAGATTATCTGTTAGAAAAGCTTTCACGCACTGCAACAAAGGACACTCACTTATGGAATATCCTATGTTATTGTTATCTATCAATATATTAGAGTACACTTTATATAATTTATCAATATATTCATTATCTGCTCTAAATTATAATTAATGTTACAGTTATTAATGTTTTCACGCAGTAATCAGTCATATATTTTCAAACATCTAATAGTTTTCAAAATTATCAAATATTAAAATTGAGGGATATTTAAATATTATACAAAATGTTAATTATATTATTTATAAGATTCTGAAAGCAATATTAATGTTAATATTTGTGATTTAAAAGTAAATTATGGAAACAGTTTGATAACTTTGAAAACAAACTTTATCTCTTTATCTGAAGACTGCATAAATTGTTTAGCATTTGTCTGAAAGAAATAATTGCATTAACAATTTGTCTCAATTAACAATAATTGCAATTAATTATAATAATTGTAAATCTAAACCAATAATTGAAAATTGTTTAAATATTGAAATAACAATTAAATTTTCTCACAAGAGAATAAACTTGATATTAATATATTTTGAATTAAGAAACTATGCTTTACTATAACACTAAAGGGCAGCTAATAATTAAAAATAATTAATGTGGCGATTATTTTCGATATAATTTTGGTCAAAATGTAATCGAACGGTGAGAAATAGGACGTCTGTTTTATTTGTTCATTTAGTGATTATTTAAGCCTCCATTATATGCATAATCAGCCTTATTATGCATTATTAGTTTGTTGTCAACAAAATAGTAACTGTCAGATCGAGTTTCAAATGGATTGTTTATCATTTCTTCGCCTGCAATACATATGAATATATAGTTATAAGTCATATGAATATATAGTTATAAGTCATATGAATATATAGTTATAACTCATATGAATATATAGTTATAACTCATATGAATATATAGTTATAACTCATATGAATATAAGTCAATAGTAGTTAAACGTCTGAGAAACTTACATAACTCTTGACTAAGAGTCGGGAACTCATAGATGTGTTCGCACGTGTTTTTACTGTTCGGAATACAAAATCCGAAATTGAAATCAAAGGTTTTCAAAAGTTTATTGCGAAAAAAATGCCGTTCAATCATTCGAAAGTTATTTATTGCTTTGTCTCCGATTCGAAACTCGACTCTGAAATTAAATATTAATTCATTTTATTATTTATTATTAATTAAGAGAAAGGAAATCAAACATTTAACAGATTTAACAGAAGCTTCATTTCAATCAATCAAAAGCATACATACGTCGCTCCAACTGTTTTCAGTTTCAAGAACTGAGATGTGAACTGATATCTCACAAATCTGCCAGAATTCGTGTCCATCTCTTCTTCTTCTTGTTCTTTGAAATCATCTGAATCTTCGGGCGGCGGAGGCTTTACGATCTCGAATAGGACTAAACCCGTCTCCATATCACGTATTTTAAAACGCGTAAACTCAATGTCATAGATGTTTGCATCGGGTGAACAAAGATAACCTAATTAGCCATCAATTATATAATAACTTAATACAGTTTATAGCTTTAGTACATCAATGTTTACCTAAATTTTACGTTAATTCTCATTTCTATTTATCTAATATTTAAATAAATGAGAAAAATTGCAAATAAAATACGTTTATTCGATGATAATATGTTTAATTTAGCATTCAATTTAAAATCCATTTAAAATAATTAATTTTAAAACTTTTATTTTTTTCTGTTGAAAAATACTTACAGTATTAGACATTAAGATAGAGTACAGTATTGAATATCATTCAGAGATATTCATACCGTATAAGAATTTTTTGTATTTGTCATTCATTTTCAACTAGTCTTAAAATATAAAACAATATTTATTTTTGAAGATCTATTAATTGTATTTAGTTTTTTAAAACTTAATTTTTACTTATTATTAGTTAAGAATTATTATTAAATTACATCAAATTTATA
>JAUJYU010000570.1:0-12414 GCA_033995675.1 Nothrus silvestris
AAATATAAATAAGATTATCGTCAGTTCAATTGGTTAACTATGAAATATCATTGAAATATTCATATTTAACGACTCGAACCCAATTTGAGATGAGATATAATATGCATTCATAAAATGAAAGCTTCCTTTAAGTAAAGAAACTTTATTTGATAAAAGTGCTAACTTTTTACCATAACTTAAATCCATAACTTCATTAATAATAAAGTTTTCTGCCTTTTGTAACTTAATATCTAAAATGCGTTCAAATGTTATTACATGGAAACAACATATGCGCAAAATTTAATTTATTCATTTAATATTGATTTAAAGCGATTTAATTGAGATGAAACACTACTTCATAAATGAATTTACAGATATTTATAGAAGTTTTATTGAAATTTGGATATAAAACTTGTATAAACACTTGCTCTATATTATATGCTATAAATGTATTAGTTTTGAGTTTAATTGGAGATAAGGTTTTTAGTAAAGTTTAATATAAAATAGTATTTTTTCATTGAAACGTTATGTGAATAAAATATAATTAAAGTAAATGAGGACTAAAGGGTCTTAAAATAAAGTAGAGAAACAAGTGAAACGAGTTGTGATATATGTTCTAACCGGAAGAGGTGTTGCAATAGCTGTAGAATTGAGCCAATGATGGTTTCGCTGAGGCTAAAGACTCGTAAAGTGTCAGATTGTTGTTATGTTAGGAACTCTAATATGAATCGTTTAGTATAATAGTTGTAGTGAAAGTAGGGTCTACTTTGGGTGTAACGATCGTCTACTAATAGTGTATATCAATATCAATACCTAAACTTATTAAACATTTATTTATATGCGTTGAACATTTGATTTTGTAGTTTTAAAGCCAATCACACTATGTATTCGTGCGTCTGATCTGATCTCAGACTTTAATTGAAGTCGTTTTGAAACTCGTTTTTTGCCAAATATCGAGACTTATTGAATGTTTTTTATTATGTTTGCCAACCATTTAATGACCTCTAATGTCAACTTTATGTGAACTTTTAATGAATGATAATTTGCTAATAACTTAAGTAATGATAATCTGAACTCAAATATCTTATGTGCCTTTTGTTGAATATATTGAAATCGATTTAATGAAATGTATTATTATTATTATTATTAAAATTGATATAAGATTTGTTCTCTTTGTTAAGTGAAAAATTAATAAAAGTCAAGGCTCTGTCGCTATACATAAGCTATACATAAGGCTATAACATATCGATAGTATATATGGCTGTATAGTATGTATAGTGTACTCTATTTGTACTCCATATATATAGCGCATGTGTGTTGAGTGGACTGAAACCAAGTTTGGACTCCATCTCAATTTCAATCATAATATTTATTATAAAACGTAACAAAACAACTGATCAAACCTTTAACTCATATGAATATTATATAACTCTTTCTATAACTCTTTATGACTGAAAGTGATCCTAATTTTTATTATAATTTAATAATAGTTTCAATTGAAAAGAAGGCAATAATAAAAGATCTAATAATATGTCGAACCAATCGTCACGTGATTTAATGGAACAAAAAGGACCCAATCATCAGATATTACGCATAAACTCGGGAACTGCTAATGAGTTGGACGAACTCTTCAAAGCAGTCATTGGTCCGAAAGACAGTCAAATCCAATTATCTGTGCCTATGAGACAACGCAATCTTCCGGCCTCTTTCTTCAGACCGCCCGACGGCTCCATCAGTGCATCGCATAGTCGAGAGTCGAGTCTTGACGCCAACTCATTCTCCCCTCCATTATCACAACCTTCAGGATCTCCTCTCAGTCCTTCATCACCACAACAGGCACTACAACAACAACAACACCACAACAATGGCAATGCGGTGAATGGCGTGAACGGCCTCCACACGAGTGCGGGCCTGACCATCAACCATCCGCGGGCCCACTCCTCTCCCGCAACACTACAACAGACCTTCGCAGTGAACGCAGCGATCGCTTCCGCGACACAACAGAGCCAACACTCGCGACAACTGAGTTACGACATCGATCACATCCAACTGCCCATCGGTTGGGAAATGGCGAAGACCTTGAATGGCGAACGATATTTCATTAATCACACCGAGAAGACCACCACATGGGAGGACCCGAGGAAGAAGGTCTTGGAGCAACAGCTACAACAACAGCTACAACAACAGCTCCAACAACAGACTCAGCCCAGACTTGTCGTCGTCAACAATAACAATAACAGCAATAATAGTAATAACAATAATAATAACAGTAATAATAACTCCAATTCAAATACAAATAATACCAATAGCAGTAATACTAATAATAATAATTCAAATCTGGGTTCCGGAGCTCTTCCAGAGGGTTGGGAACAGTCTCGAACTCCTTCGGGAGAGATTTATTACATAAATCACGCGGAATGCACTACCAGTTGGTTTGACCCACGCCTGCCATTGAGTGCTCAACAGCAGAGTAAAGCACAATCGCGTAATGGCCGAACACCTCCGCCTCCATTCACTGCAACGGTTCCGTCGAGTCTTGTGGTTGCGCTGCAGAACATGAACACATCGGGCAATAGTGGCAGTGTTGACGCCATTCGTCTGCAACAACAACAGCAACAACAGCAACAGCTCAGAGTTCAGCGCAATGTTCTTAATCTCCAATTAGAACGAGAAAAGTTGCGCCAAAGACAGGATGAGATTCTGAGACAAAACTTTATGCTAAAGCATTCGAGTTTAGGCGATGACAACTCATCCACCAATCGATTGCCTCCCATTTCCACCACTGGAATCGACCCGTTCTTAGGCGGAAACAACGCCGCACTTAATAATGATTGCCATTCAAGACAAGAGAGCGCTGATTCAGGATTAGGTTTAGGTCCCAATTACAGCCTTCCTCACACTCCCGAAGACTTCTTGAACAATATCGACAGCGGAGACGACAGTAATAACAATTTGAGTCGTAATAGTAATAATGATTTAGGTTTAGACAGTCTTCAAGTCGCAAATCTAGATCTCGGAACTGAAAACATGGAATCAGACGATTTGGTGCCCAGTCTTCCCGATGACTTCAATGCTGATCTGCTCTCCAATGTGGAGGCATTGCTCGACACCAATAGAGATAATATCATGACTTGGCTTTGATTTGTCATCTTTCAAATGAAACAAAAAGAGTTCTTCAACACAAGTATTTTTTGAAATAAGTTTTAATTATATCTAAATTATAAGAGCAATCAATTTGTTAAACAATGCAAAACGACGCAAATCATGCCTCAAATTGATTGAACGACTCAATTCACTCAAATTCATATTCTTAGCGCATAATACCTGAAGAGTGACATTACTTAAGCTAATTTCGCATCTCTTAATAGCACTGTTTTCTCGTTGTTATTAAGTATATATTGTTTGTGTTTTTATTTCCCATTATTATTATTATTATTATTATTTCTGTTGAAATTCATACAAAAAGCGTTTTTATTGCCTTAAATAGTATTTTGCGCAGTTGTTGTTTACATGTTATGTTAGACCATCTTTTTTAGATATTTTTGGCTCATTATAAAGACTATAACTATTATAAACTGCCTTTAAATTGAAGTCTTATATATATTTATAAATGAAAGTTCCACTATTTTCACTTATAAATAGTAATATAAGTTTTAATCCTATTTAAATATCGCAAATCCTAGATTATTACTAAGCAATAATGAGTTGATTTTGCAGTCACAAAGAGCTCTTCTTTTATTATTTATCTCATATAATGGCCATTACATTGATAATTATGATTATTTGAATGATTAGCATTTGAATGGCAGCCTCTGATGCAGCTATTGTTGCTCCTAATTATCGTAAACTCTACTCTAGTATTTGCAGCTAATATTACATATTTTTTTATGTTATTAAAAATGAATGCAAATCAAAGTGCCTGTAGTTTATATACAATTACAATATTATTATTTTATACGAAACCTTAAATAATATAAATGGGTATGTAATCCAATCCCTTGAAAGTTGTTGTCGGGCTCTTCATCTAATTTGCAGTTTTGTTATAGTTTTGGGTGTACTGTACTGTACGATAGAGTATTCAATATTTACATACATTTACAATAATTGTAATCACAATAATATTCGCATCCTTTAAGTTAATTTATGTATTCATATAATGTATTTTAGTGATTCATTTTGAGTAAAGGCAGCTTTCAATCATTTGAATCAACAAATCTACAACTCTGTAATCGACAACTACTGGTGTTTTTTATATATACAACTATTATATATAATTCTTGACATAATTAATTAATTGCGAATCTTTTCAAAACAATATTAGACTAAATGTTGTTAAAAACTTAAGATATACTGTAGTGCCTTATTATATAATGTGATGGAAGCTTTTGCAGACATGATTATAACTAATAATAATGTAGTTTTAAGATTACATCTTCAAACTTGTAATAACAAGTGCCAAATTGTTTTCAAATTTACTATATTTACACAATAATGAACAACATTTTATTTAATATCTAAACATTGAAGTTTTTAAAAAACTTATAGCATTAATTATATAATAAATGGGTTTATTTACATAAACCAAAAAAGTGTTTAAGCTTACTATTGGAATATTTGTTTCTTTTGGTTGAGTTACTATTATATGAATATAATGCACAATAAATACCAATACCGGTAGAATCTGTAGACTTGTTTTGCTGCTAAAAATAAAATTTTCAAATTGTCTATTATTTTATCAATTTATTTCAAATCTCGTTACAATTCTTTCCTAAAGTCAACTCAAGTTATTTATTTCATTAATTCATAGCTTATTACACAACCCAACAGTTGTCGCATAGTCTTGTATCACATTTTTATGTTAATATTATGTTTCAATTTAGTAATTCTATTCATCGAAGTTTCTATTCAAATATTTTCATTCATTTACTTTTATGAATGAATTCAATAAATCAATTATCTAATTCATAATAAATATCACATCTCAAATGATTTTTACTTTGTATTCAAATAAAAGGCTTGTGGGGAAAATCATACTGTAAATATATTAAATCACATTTTCTGATAGTAGACCCTAAATTAGTACTGAAATGTTCGACCCTCACAACCCCCCCCCCCCCCCAAAGACCGCTAAAAAATAAAACATTTAAATAATAGCAACTATTAAAGTTAGGATATTTTAAATTCACAAAAAACCAATATTAGATCTGATGGATAGCGGATCGAAATATTTTGCGATATTAATTATTATTCAATTTTAAAATGGCCAATCTGGACAGGGCTGGACAAGGAGGATATAGCTAAATATATTTCACAAAATTTTTTAAAAATTACAGAAGTATATCAGTAAAAAAAGGTCTGTTTGTATTTTTTATACATTTGTTAATAGTAATTATATTTGATACTAACTATTGAAAATCAATAAAACGATATGTTCTACAAAATAGGCTAACGAGTAAATTATACGTCTTAATTTATAAATTTTGCAATTTTACGGTAATTATAACAGACATTTATTTCAAAACATTCATTTAATATCACACAAGACGAATGAAGAAACTATTCACTATATATTTCTTATTATAAATATATATTATTTAGTTTAATGCCTCTTTAATTCACCGTAGAGTAGTTAATGGCAAAGTCTCGTGAGTTTTAATGACAGTATCAGACGTATCAGCAATTATTAAACTTGTTTCGCCAAATTTCTTATTTATAAACTTCGATTAATTTCATTTTATTAATAGAAATATCAGAGAAAATAACAAAAGAATAAGAAAAAGATCAAATAATACATTAAGTAAAGTTATTATTCTTTAAATAGTGCACAAAAAATGATCAGACTCAATCCACACAGTCTAGGACAGAACAGTTATATCAGGATATCTTATATCTTATTGATTTTGAAAATTTCTCAATGTTATCAATAATTTTTTTTACAGGTGAGTAACCATTTTTTGCTCATAGATTAGTGGGTATATTTACATCCCTAACTGTCACCCACTTGTTTTTGATTCATTTTTAACATCTGAAAGTCTTTTTAAGTATTTTGATTTTCACTAATTGTTTTATAAATTAATTAAATTACAATATTTGTTACAATTAAAAGAATAAGTAGTTTTAGAGGCGGTTTTAAAGAACCGAGTTTTGTTTTACAAAACCAATAAATAATATACTAATTTAAGAGGATTTTGAATAAAACCGCCCTAATTATTTGTTTTTATCTGTTTAGCTGAGGTAATGTTATATTTAAAACAGCAGAGCTCGTATCTGTCGTATCTGTAAGCTACACCAAACAATAGGAATAAATAAACTCAATGCACGATTGTTTCATAATTTCCAACTATGGTGTGTTCGCACTTTTCATAGCAATTTATCGACGACCACACTATGTTTTATAGCTTAAAGGAGGTAAATTTACAGTATTGTTTTAAAAACACATTGATTACCCCACATTTTCAATATTCTTACTAATAATACTAATTCTCAATCAAATAAATTATAGACATTTAGAACTTCAATAAATTTATGATCAATTAATACATTGTAGCGTAATATCTTTTAATATTTCGATTAATTAAACAGAGTTGCCCTAAACCTGCAATCTTCAGGGCATCTTTAAATTAGATTTTTTATTTAAATCCTTATTTTTATGTCCATCTAAGTCTATGATTATTAAATGTAGGGCTGATCTCATAGAGGTTGTGATTAAATCCAACCACGACAGTCATCTATTGTTCGTCGCCTAACAAAAAAGTAATGAAGTGTATCAGAATATTATGAAATAAACACATTAAAAATGTCATAATGAGTTCTTAAGAAAATTCAATAAAGCGTTTGGGAATTGATAATCTAATGCAGGAGCTCTCAACCTTTTTTAGCTTGCTGATAAACAAAAACTTTTTTTGCATTAATAATACATAAAATCTATATTACTAGTATTCTAATACTTAATATTGCTTTTCATAATTTATGGATCACATGTGATCGGAGAAACCCATTTTGAGAAGCCTTCATCTATGAATAGTTTAAGAAAACAGATTCCGTTTGTTTTTAGAAAATGCCTAAAGCAGTTTTAACAATACTTTAGAGCATGGGTTACAAAAATGGCTTTTGCGGATCACAACTGATCCGTGGATAGTCCTCGGAAGATCCATGAGAAATTTTAAACAATATTAAATTATATGTATTATAAATGTAAAAATGTATGAAAAATACACTTTTTTGTACTCCGCGAAATGGTGTAAGACTTTTGGTGATCCGTGAACTAAAAAAGCTTGACAATTCCTACTTTAGAGTACGCGCTGACAACAGTTAGTACAATATTATTTTAATTATTAAGTCATTCACACCAGTTATTGATTAAATGTTAGCTCTTAAGAATTATGATCCCAATGTTGGTCATAAACGCGCGGCTATTCTTTTAATTTGCACAACTAATCACTGATAATAAAATATTGAAATTAAAAACTTTTATTAAATATTATACAATATGTTAAGTTAGGGTAAGCGCGAGAAGAAACAATAGAATATTGTTATTGCTATAAAAGCCTAAATATTTAAATACTGGTATATTCAGTTAGTAATCATTATTTGAAGATTCATTTGATCTTAGATTCAATATTATAATAACTTATACAGTTTTTATTTAAATCTATAAAAGTAATGTTTGAAATTACATCACATGTTGGATATATGATAACGAAAATTTGTATAATGTCTTCAAAATTAAAAGTTGCCAATTATTTTGTTTTAATTTTAGTATCAATAAATTGCATTTGTTTAAGAGCTCCGACTATTAATTGCTTGATTCATAAGAAGTTCATTAGGACTGCAATAATAGACTTTAATTCAAGTTCATTTCCTGTTGACAAAGATCACGCTTTCCTTATAATTAGCAAACATCACATCTTTCTTGAAATTAATGCTTTTGATAGAAGATTTCATATTATAGCTAAAACTTCAAAACAGGATTCAGTGACGAAACCAATCTATATCGGAAGAATTTATTTCAAATACAATTCATATGTCATCGGATATGTTAAAGATAATCTATTTCTTGGTGTTATCAAAGTTGATGGCAATAAATATAATTTAGAGCCGATCACAAACTCTCATAAGAACTACTCCAGAAATAAAGATAAAGCAGTCATGTATAGAGACAATGATAGTAATGATTTTTTCGATAAAATGGATCTAAAGACTGATTCAGTTATTAAACACAATATGTCATCAAAATCTAAATCTAATCAAAAGTCTAAAAATAGATTGTTTGCGAAAAGTTCAGACAACAATCATTTACCGAAAAATAAAGTTTGTGCGCTTGATCTTTACGCTGATATACATTTTGTTAAACAGTTTGGAATTTCAGGCGCGATCTCTGAAATGCTAATTGTTGTTAAGGAAACCAATTCTATGTTTGTCAAAATAGACTTTGATGGCGATGGAGTACCTGATAAGATCGGTATCTCTGCTGCCAAATGGACTGTTTATAGCCCTAAGAGAGGCGGCAGATTAGGTCTGAATAAATCAAATTCATTTGGAGAGACATTAATAAAACAATTTGAAAAAAGAAATACCAATTATTGCCTTCAAGTACTTTTCACACATCAAAATCTTAAATTCAATCGTACCTCAAATCACGCAATCACTGGTTTGTCTAACAGGAAAGGAGTTTGTACTAAACCATCAAAAAATAAAGGAATTATTCGATCTTCTAATTCACTAATGGTTTCGAGTAAATTAATGAATAAAGTTGTGAATCGATTCCAACGTATATTAGATTTAGCCCATGAAATCGGTATTAACAATGAAATTCTCATCATTAAAAACGTCGAAATTGTAGGTAAAAAATACAATATTAACTTTTCTAAGAACAGGTCATAGCTTTGGTGCCGGACATGACAATGAAGAATTCGTATCAATCGCTTCTTGTAATCCTGATTCTAGTAGTGGTGGACCATTCATAATGTCTACTTTGCCTGAAAAGGACAACATTTACCACAAAAGCCAACTGAAAAACAGGCTAAAGTTTTCTCGCTGTGTATGTTATAATTACTTTAAATATTTAGCATTTATTTAAATTTTATATATTTTAAGCTTTATCTCTAAAATCAATCCCTAAATTCAAGTCAAGTCGATTTTTAGTTTAATAGACTAAAAGGCACTTAATTTCATATGATTAGCAACAAATAGTTAGTTTTTATTTTAAATCATAAATTATAATATAACAAGATTTTTGAGTTTGAAATAGGAGATTTGATATTAATATTAATATTTATATAAACTAAGTTAACATGATCTTCAAGTATGCCTTAAACTACATTTGAATTTTCACAATCTATAGCTTAAAACATGATTCACATTGTGTGGTTGTATTCACACAGTATTCACATACAACCAATTGTTTTTTATTATTCTGATTAGTCTTTTTTATTTTATTTATATATCAAATAATATTTAGAATATGAATTCATAAAAATCAGATAAGAATAACATTATCTATCTTGACTGATAATCATTTTTATGCATTTTTAAAACAATAAAAATCATAAGAGATAATTTATTTAAATTTAATATAACTGTATTTACGTTGCAAATAGACTTTTTAAAACCAGATTTGATAATAGCTATAAAATCGCAATTTTTTTCTAGTTTATAGTTTAATAAAAGCACAGGTATATAATGATAATACCGTGTTATGGTCTAAATTTTCTTTTAATTCTAAAAAGTTATTCTCGATTTATTGAGAAAATTAGAAATTTTTGAAACTTTTCATAGAAATCAATCGAACTGACTAGAACTTAAAATGATTAGAGATAATGCTTTAAGGTGGAAATTGACCCACTAATTCCATGTGTCTTATATCATTCGATCCCATAGCACGACTAATTTTAAATTCTAATTGTTCCCAATCTCCTCAGTATTTACGACTACACCCTATACTTTATAAGAGCCTATACCACATCTCTCAATTCAGCTCTATTAAGTGAATAGACAGATAACACACAATGGGATAGGGTCTTGCTTTAAGGTAAATGGGCAATGGGTATAAATGGAGGGGTAGGGATCACTTTGAATATAGAATTAGTTGGACTGTGAAATGGAATGATATAAGACACGTGAACCTCCTAAGCCTTATTTCAAAATTTTAAAATTATAAAAATTGAAATGACTTGTGAGGTAACTTTAAAATAAGTGGCAAGGTATTTTTGTCCTTCTCTAATAGTGAGCTCAATAACACTTTTCATAATTAAAAATTTGCTGTTACTGAGTACAGGTATAAGTTTTAAGCAAAAATTCTCTAATTTTGATTTTTTAAAATTTGTACTCATTTCAAATATTTGATAGCTTTAATGATTTATAACGATTTAATATCTATTCAAATATAGAGTGTCGAAGTTATGAAAAATGTATTGATTCTATCAGAAAAAAATGAATGCTTCACAAAACGATTGGATCCGATTTGTGGAGATCTAGAGATCGATCAAAACGAAGAATGTGATAGCGGACCAAAGGAATTATCTAATCTGATAGATCCATGTTGTGGACCAATTGGAACTGCTGTGCAATGCAAACTTAAAAATTATATTGAATGTCATCCGAGTGGAGGTGGGATTGATTATTCACAATTAATACTTTTTTTGATATTATAACAAAATGTTTCATAAACTCATTTAATTGTATTTATATTAAATTTTATTTTACTTACAATTGAATGAAGCAATTATTTATATATAATATTTTCAAAAATTATAGAACAAAGTATATTAATATAAAAAAACTTGACTTATCTTTTATAAAACTTTTGAAATTATATTAATATATTTGATTCAAATTTGATACATAGGCTCGCATTGCGATGAAAAGACCTGTAAATTTCTGGGCAGAAGAACCCATACCTTGAAGTGTCCAAACGATTGCCATGAAACTAAACTATATTTAGGAAATTCAATCAAGTGTCAGACTATTATTCGATTAAAAGCTGGATCTGAGTGTTGGAATTGCTCTTCAAATTATTGTGTTTGCGATGAAGAAGGAGTTTGTCGTAATAGAGTTTTGTCGACTACTTCGCCAAAAATAAAAAAATCAGATTTGGTTCAAAAAGTGCAAGTTATACAAGATATCATTTTAACTTTAATAATGGTATTAATATTATGTTGTTCGCTGTCTTTGTGTTGGAAAGTTTACCTCTCAATGTGTTACTTGTGTTGCAATGATTTATGACATGTTTGCACTTCAATGGATTTAAAGGAATACAAGATAAAGAGGCTTTTGTTTAGTTATGAAGATCTTGAAAGTGATGAAGAATTTTTAATATTAAGCTATAATTTTTAATTTTTCAAATCATCTGATTATTTATGAAAATTCACATTTAATGATTTTATGAGAACTCAAATATTAAACTTAAGAATACTTTGTTTAGTTAATAAACTAGTATTTGAATCTACTATAATTAATAGTTAGCTTTTATCGAATGTATATCTGTGACCCATAAACTTATCGATCAAAATAATTTGCAAATCATTTCTTATAATTATGTTTAAATAAGTCAAAGATAATTACAAAATAATATAATTATAATAAATGAATTTTGAAACAAATTAAAAAACAAACAGTCGAAGTATTATTTACAAAGTTATAAAAATCCTATGAATTAAAATTCATCAACTTATTGGAAGTTTAATTTGATCTGAAGATTATATTTATTCTGAAATTACGGTATTTTAATCTTATAAAATATGGATATATTTATACGTTTAAAATTTTAGTTACTCTTAAGATTTTATTTATGTTAAATTAATTTTTATTATTTGTAGTAATAATTTTTGCATAATTTGTGTCAAAATTGTACAAATAGAGTAATTTATTTTGCATATGATTACTTAGTTTTTGTTAAATATAATAAAATGAATTCGTGCACAAATAAAACACATGTATGTCATCCATCACCCGATTTTTAATTCTTTCATTTTTGCTCAAATGAGTATAACGTACAGAGAGAATGATTTAATAGTCTAAAAAATTTGAAGTAATGCTATTGTTTACAAAGTTAAGCAGCTATAAAAAAGACAATCTGTGAAAATTGTTATTGTAAAACAGTTGATCACTTATATAATCTATTAAACATTCATTGAATTCTTAACATTATCATCACATGTCATCACTCATTAGTTATTTCTTTTTTCTCGCCTAAAACTAATTTTGAACTAAACTTTAAAAAAGGCGATTAATAAGAAACAAGTACTTAATTCATATTGACTTCACACTCACAAAATTTTAATTATAACTTAAATTTGAAAATCAAGAACTACTACCATCTCATCTGTATTTATTCTGTATTTTTTCAATCGATAAATCCTACAAAAATATGTCTAATAAAATTGTTAATCTCGAGGGTTTGCTTGTTTTGTATTCTCAGTTATCACTATTAAGAGA
>JAUJYU010000571.1:0-12410 GCA_033995675.1 Nothrus silvestris
CAGAAGAGTCCGCACAGAAAGTGTCAGAAGAGTCCGCACAGAAAGTGTCAGAAGAGTCCGCACAGAAAGTGTCAGAAGAGTCCGCACAGAAAGTGTCAGAACGAGAGTCCGCACAGAAAGTGGCAAAAGAAAAGGCGGCAAATAAAGTGGCAGAAGAAGAGGCGGCGATTACCTACAATTAACTACAATTAAACTATCACTATGCAGTACATTAAATGGTAGAGGAGAGAAAGTGTCAGAAGAGTCCGCACAGAAAGTGTCAGAAGAGTCCGCACAGAAAGTGTCAGAAGAGTCCGCACAGAAAGTGTCAGAACGAGAGTCCGCACAGAAAGTGGCAAAAGAAAAGGCGGCAAATAAAGTGGCAGAAGAAGAGGCGGCGATTACCTACAATTAACTACAATTAAACTAAACTAAAAGCATTATTGATTAATACATACTCTAAAACACCTCCAAATCGATGCGCATAACAATTAATATATGAATACACTATAGAATGATTAATATAATGTTGATTTTGATTAAGGAATGTAAAAGTGAATGCATCCAAATAACAGGCAGTATTGGTATATAATTATAAGGAATGGCATCATTTCTTAAATTTGTTTTAAGTTTTAAGTTAGTAAACGAACACACGTTTAGAGCGGATTATATTTATTGAACAAAAATATTAGAAATCGATTATGAAGACGAGGACGAAGACGAGGACGGGCTAATTGCTAGTCAATTCACATTGACTGGAGGTCTTTCAACGTGGTTTCGACCTCTTCTTGTAAAAGATGCGTCTTTTCGCGTTCGCCCAATAATTCGTCTGTAGTTTTAAGCAATTAATTCATTACAAATCATTAGTCAACAAAAACATCAATTAAGCAAATTAGTTGTCAATGCATTTTATGTTAAGTTAACAATTAATTTGATTAGTTATAAGAGAGCGATCGTTAATACCTTCCAATCTGTCGACTTCCTTTTGGAGTTTCTGAACAGACCTCTCAGCGAATTCAGCTCGAGCTTCAGCCTAACAAAAGTCAATGTTTAGTTTCTAAATAATAACTAAGGGATCAGGAATTTGGTTCATTAGTCTATAATTAATGATCACTTAATCCCATCCGAGAGATGATCTAAAACGTCTAAATACTTATTGAAAAGTTAGAAATAGTGAGACCTCCTGTAGTCTAAGAGATTGTTGTCGAATTGTCATCTCATATGTCTCCTCCTTTTGCATCGCCTGTTTGGCACACAAGAAAGTTTGCATTAGAATTAGAGACGACTCACCTCTTTTAGTTTAGCAGTCATTATGCGTATCTGCTGTTCATATGCTTCCTCTCTTTGTTGGGCCTAAAAGTTGTCCAAATTTAGGAAAGGAGAAACATTTGAGAATAGGATTTATGGTTTGGTATATTTCCTTCTTTGACAAAATAATCTCTATTATGCAAAACTTGTATTAATCACTTCACTGACACTTTCATCAAAATTCAATTCACGCATTTTAAGGCATTCAAAATACAGTAGTTTTACAGTTAAGTGAAGTTAAAAAAGAAAACTTAATCAAAATGTTGCTGAAAATGCCATCAATGAATGTTAAGTTAAAAATAGATAAAATTTAATTTTAATTTTTTTAGAAATTAAGTAAAAAGAAGGAAATCAAGTAAAAAAGTTAAAGGACTGTCAGTTAATAGTTATGTTCAAAATGACAAAACTTTACCAAAAGTTTAAACCAAAAATTTTAATTAAAAAGAAAAGCAACAAATGAGTGCTTTAGTTAAGCAAAAATGTTGCAAAAGTGTTGCAAAAGTGTTGCAAAAATGTTGCAAAAATGTTGCAAAAATGTTGCAAAAACTTTGAAACTTAGAGGAGCAGAGAAGCAGATAACACACCATTCTTTTAGTTTAATTGAGATTAAATGAAATCAATCAAAATTAAAAATACATTTCACACTTTAAAATAAAATAGACATAAATGTTACCTTTTCTTCGCTAACTTCTAATGATTTCAAGTTATTGTCGACTACTCTCAACTCTTCTTCCAATTCAACAATTTTTCTGAAAAAATTTATTAGAAATCAATTCAAAAGTTATAGCCATTGATAATAAGCGTTAGTTTGCATAATGCAAATCATAATGTAGTCAAAATCAAATATTAATAGGATTAAAGAAAAGGCTTGTCATGAGACATACCCCTCTCCAGTAGTGGCTCTCTCTTCGGCTCGTTCGAGATCTGCCTCCAACATTGCAATACGACGAGCCATCTTATATGTGACAAGTTATCCAATCCATGCAATCATGCATTCCATTGAATTAAACACACATCAAATGCGAGCAAAGAAGAATCAAATGTTAAGTTATGTGTTAGGATTAAGCCATTTATTATATTAATTATAACTTAAATTATGAGATAAAAAATTTTCAATTCAATGCAGTGGCAATTCAGGCATTTTTGTAATAAAACATTAATATAAATGATATAAATTATGACAAATAAAATGACTTGATTTTGAAATAACTAGTTATCGCGCTTTAAGCGTTCATTAGATGCGTTGTGAGTGTGGGGTTCGGTGCAAACAGACTTACGATTCACCGGTTTCGGCCCTCTCCTCAGCGCGTTCCAGGTCCGCCTCAACCATTGCCAGTTTACGGGCCACCTATCGATTTACAGTTTATACAATTTTGATTCTACTTTTTTCTATTGTTAGTCAAACAGTTTTATTAATGCATCTCATGATCAACTGTTATGAGTGTTAATGACAACTATAGTTATTATAATCAAATATTAGTCTCAAAAGAGGCTCAATTTTGATGTGGTATTAGATTTTTGAAGGAATCCATTCATTTGCGACAAAATCAAGTTTGGCTAACTATAAGTTTGTTGTCCGACTCAAATTGCAATTATAGCTATATCTGAAACCATAATTTTCTTAATCTTTGTTTATTAATATTAAAGATATTGAGGCAGTACTTATTATTTGAAAGATCATTGGACGCAATTAACTTATCATTACTTAAATAGCTTGCAGTTAAAATCCATTGAAAACAATATAACGAGTCTATGTCGCGACATATGTGGCAACAATTCTAAACTAAATTATAGACAGAGCGAACAGAGCATCACTTGAATGCATACAGTCTTAAAATTATATTCGCTTCAATTGTTTTCGATGGACTTTATTTGATAAACAATGAAAATTGAAAATCTATTACAGGAAATGACTACAACTTTAATTTAATCTTATAATAAAATATGTTGAATATTAGTTTATATAAACATAAGTAAAAAACTTGAAATTTGAAAATAGAAATATTTGTATATTTTATAATATAATAAGCAGTAAAATAAAATGAAAATATAATGCGAGACAATGACTGGTCATGCAATTGAATGTTAATGCATTGGTAATAACATAATCAATATTGTAATGAAAGAGACCAGCATTAGTCACCTCATCATATTTCCTGTCTGCGTCCTCAGCCATCATTCTGGCTTCTTTTAACTGGGACTCGAGCCCTTCCATACGCTCCTCATCAGTGACGCTTCTATGCTCGAGCATCTTTCGCATACTGGCATTCAATACAAATATAATTTCAATATTAATACAAGTTTCAAACAAAAGACTAACTAAACACCAATTGATCCCAAAATTAATGAAGATATAAAAATTTCGATTAGAAGATAATAACGTTTTACTTTTTATTAATTAAATAATTTGATTAACAATATGTTGAAAACCAATTTTGCCACTGAATTGTATAATAAACTTAAGTATAAGACCATCACCAGTTTTGCCTAACCCTTACCTCTTCGTATTTTTTGTCAGACTCCTCTGCGATAAGCCTTGCCTGAGATAATTGTGTTTCAAGCAGTGATATTCTGTCGTCTTCCATATTAGTGCGATTTTCCAATGTTTTTCTAATTCTATGTATTAATTGTTTTCAATTTAGTCATTGCATGCATTCATTCTTACATTAATTGATTCTTACATTACTTATTATATAAAAAGTTTGCAATTTTAATCCCTAATAATTCTTCAAATAATTTGCAAATTTATAATTGTGTGTAAGGCTTGCGTTGGAGTTTTTATGTATCGTTCAATTAATAAAATGATAAATTTTTATTTAATTCAAATCAAATTTTAAGTTTTTTGTTTGAATTATCATAATTGAAGGCAAACTAATGTAATCTATTTTCGAGTATTGAATAATTGCGCAATTTTTTGTTTATAATCAATCCATAATATGATAATTTGTTAAATTTAGACCAATTTGAATCAGATCTGAATGAATGATATACTACTCAATCATAGTTGACATACCGTTCGCTCTCATCAGCCGCTTGTGAGGCTTCCTCGAGCTTAGAAGTGGCGACTTTTAGTCTTTCCTCAGATCTTTCCAAATCTTCTTCAATCAATTGAACCTTACGATTAAGAGCTGCGACATCTCCTTCAGCCTATATTCAGATATAATTATTTGTAATTATAAAAATAGTATTCAATCTTGTATTGCGTCAGAATTTGTTTAATATAAATCATTGGTGACCCGCATCACACACTAAACACCACATCTATACTCAAATGTTTTACATTAATTCTATACCATATTCGGAAATATAATAATTATTGTATAAATACAATACGTTTTGTTACATTCACTCAAATGTTTTAAACTAGAGCTCAATATCACTGTATTATTGAAAATAATAATTATAATAGAGCTGAAAATGCATTTTCGAAATTCAATCGTATTGTAATTACTCCGTCTTTCATAACATTTTAATATGAATTCATATTTTATTTCTTATTCAAATTCATTTATTGAATTAAAACTCAATCGAAAGTGATTTAATGGATGAGAAAAGGCATTGAAGTGAGACTTAATGCAGAATCCATTTAAATCATTAAATAATGAGAACTCGAAACTAAGTTACGTTTTATTCAAGGAATGACTCGTAAATATCTTTTCAAAGATATCATTATATTTCGTACTAATTTCGCATTTTTGCAAAACTGTTTCATCGCTTTAATAATAAATGACTGAATAAAAAGCTGATAAAATCAATTTATCAAAAGATAAAATGCGTTACTTTTTATAAGTTTGAGATTAAGTAAAGAATACGTCATTTGAAACAATAGTCAAATCGTATTATCAAAAGCACCAAATTATTTATCATGTCTTGTCATTGAAGGATTTCAAACACTTCTAACAATTGTCAGCCTTTATAACAATTTGTATACATTTTTTGATAGTTTTGTTTGATTGAAGGATTGTTTAGATTTGTCATCATTTCATTGCTGTTTCAAATGTTAGCAAACATTTGATATAAGTTTATATCAATGTATAAATTGATATAAACTTATAAATAATACAAATCCTAATAAACCGAAAAATTGATAAAAAGCTTATGTCGAAGACTCGTACAAATCTTTAGATAAGATTTACTGCATTTGATTCCTTATGTGTAAACCTCTAAAAGTGGCTCAAATTTAACACTTTTATCTTTTATCCCAGTTTTGAAAATGCTTTACAAATCTTAATTCAAAAGTTACACAATATTTAAATATTATCTCATTTTTGTATTTTTAAATTTGAGAAAAACACAAAACAATGGAAACATAAATAGTGAAAAATTTGATGCATATTTTGATATAAAAAATATTTACATTAAGTAGTTATTAATAATTTAAAAAAGTGTTTCTATTAATAGATAGAACGGAAAACAAATGTATTTATGATGGAAGGGATGGGCAGTTGAGTTGAGTGGAGTTCAGGCTATTGTCAAACATATAACTAATTATTGCATTAAAACGATAGCAATCGCTATGAACTCTCTCTTAAATTGATATAAAAAAGGATTGTTTTTCATTTCCTTTGTCTTAAATTATAAATAAAATTGTTTTTCAATTGTTTTGTATAATAATACTCAAGACTCACATCTTCTCGTCTTCTGATCTCTTCTTGTAATCGTTGTTGAGTGTCATCAGTGGTCTCTTTTGCTGCTTCCAACTCATCCTTCATGGCTCTCATCTTTTTCTTGAGCACTTCCAGAAGAGTTCCCTGAGTTTGAGCCATGACTTCTACCAATACTTTTAATTACAATTTATGCACAAAAATAAACTAATAGTAAAACTCAATGTTTTGTACAATAATAGACTCAAAAAACAATAACACTATTAAAAGGATTTACACTTAAATAATTTGAGACACTTTTAGTCAAATGAGAGTACAATTGATATGAATATCACTTAATATTGATATTAATGTACTGTAAGAGTAGAGCACAATAAATGTCTGACTATTATGTATAAAAGGGATCGATATTACATCTCACGAGTCAGGGCTCACCACAAGTCACACACTCTGTATATAAAACTTTTGGACTCTCTCTAACACTAACTCTGTTTTGCAGAGAAGTTTTTATAACAAACTTTTTAACAATTTTATAACAAACTATTTTTTAAACCATTTAAAAACTGAACTTTTTTAACAACAATAACAAACTTTTAGGAAATATATGAAACCAATTGATTTCAAAGACAGAGACAGTGATCTAATAATTGAAGTATAACTGATATTATAGTCAAACAAATGATGCGATCATAATATTGGTTAAGAGAGAGCAGAGATAGAAAAAGTTAGAGATAGAAAAGTGAGAGAGAGTGGGAGTGCATGAGTGCATTCCGTAACAAATGAATGCTCTTTACTATTGCGGTCTATGAATCGTCAACTAATAGCGAAACTTTAACAAAACCAGTAAAACTGCTTAATTCACTTGTTGTTAAGTTAAGGTCAATGAAATATATGACAAAACCAGCTTTTTATTAATCAAAAATAAGAAATAGTCTCAAATGATTGCTTTGCAAAACAATGCCAATACACCCTTTAATACTTAGTCTGCAGGACTTAGGACGAGTGTTTGAGAGATGATCAGCATCTCATTCTGACCATTATTAACTTATCGTCAATCCCTAACTAGCAATTTGTTTTTTGTCATTATAAATGCTTATATTAGGTTCAGAACTGCATTTCAATTCAATTTTATCTGTTATTTAAAGTTTATAAAGTTAAAAGTCCTGTTTCAGCACATCGTTGGGTAGTTATAGTTATACAACTTTTTAATACCTGATTAATACTGAATCAAATATCAGTAAATCAATTCTCAGAGACAAACATTTAATTAAGTATCACATCAAATATCGATTCAAATCATAAGTGATTTGAAATTTAAGTTTTTGAGTAAAATTAAATTGATTTTGAAAAATAGATTGCAACCATTTAGTACTTTTTATAAAAAATTGGAACCATTCTTGAAAAAAGTGATGAGATTATTAACTCCCACACAACACAATAATTTGACTTCAATTAATTTGAACTCATTAAACGAGTTGTAGTTTACTTTTTTGTAGTTATCGTAATATTTGTATTAGTATCTAATCTGATATAAAATAGCCGACTAATTGACGATCACGTCAACCAATTTTAAAACCTGAGCCTTAACACAAATATTGAGAATGGATTTGTTAGATTAGATTCACTCATATATTGATTGATAGTTTGATTCATACCCTTTTGAGAAGTACGTTCTGAATGTTATGCAATTCATTTGCAATTAGGCTAAATTTCATTATAGTTCCTGAAAACATCGGTGAACCGAATGCTAAACCTGGATATCCAGCGCTTGGCTGACGACGATTTCTTCTTCTTTGATCTTCATTTTGGATAAGTTCTGTTTGAAGACTAGAACAACGCAGTCGTGAAAATTCTTGGCTTTCGGATTCAGTTTCCTCTTCATTATTGGCAGTTCGCGACTCATTGTTTGCCATGTCTTCAGCGCCATCGCCACTGGTTCTACTAGTGAGTTGTGTTGGATTAGGATCTGGTACTCGGCTTCGATTTTTCATTTTAGTTATACAGAAAACTTTGTTATAAAGTTATTAAAAGTGTATTTGAATGTATATATAATGATACAAAGGTTGTATAATTGTGAATGTACATGTACAATTTTACAATGTGAATTGAAATGGCTATTTCTAAATTTTGACAAATAGACTAATCACTGATAACATTTTTATCTCAATAAATATGTCAAAAGTAAACTTAATATAGAGGGAGATTTGAACTAATACAGTATATATTATAGATATGCATGTAATGTATAAAATAAGAGTAGTTATGTAATAATAAAATATAAAGTATTATTTATGTATTTAAACAAATGTATAATAATGTATAATTAAATGGGAATTTTTTTACAAAGTATAAAAATATAAATAAAAAATGATAATACGATACAAATATATTCGATTAATCATCTTGTGTTGTATATTATGTTATGTAAAGTTTTGAAACATTTATAAGAACTTAGTGTTGATCAGGTTTGAAGAATTTATGAAAAAAACACAATTATTGATAAAATAGGAAGTTATTTAAGAACAGTTGAGTCTTAAGCAAAAACTAAGTTCCTTCACTTAAAAGGCGTAACATCACCAAAATAAACAGCAATACAGTTGGCAATGGAGTTAATTTTTGATCGCACCAAATACGGCTCCCTTTACGTCACTTTACAAACTTATAAAGTTATGCAGCGCTAAACTGAGTTATATTAAGAAACTGTTTCTTTGCATTTTCTTTGCTTTAAGTTTCAATTTTACAAATTATTCATTTTTCATTAATTTCTATTTCTTTTTATAGCATTTTTATCATAGAATTCACACAAATATATCGAAATTTGACACAAACTAATCAATTTTTTAAACAAATTTCACGCAACACATTTGAGTATATGAATCATATATTATTTGATAGCAATTTGCTCACAATTAACCTCAGGTCACTTATAATTGTTTTACTAATTGATAATATAATAGAAACTTACCGTTTGAAGTGATTTCTCTTTTTCCTCGAGCTTGTTGTTGGCCTGTGCGAGCTGTTCCTGAACCTGATCCAACTCATTCTCAATCTGCTGGATTTTCTTTTGAAGAGCTCGAACTTCTTCTTCGGACTAAATTCATATCGAATTTTGATTATTACATGTTTCGCATCAAATGGCGAATCAAAGAGCCCTTAATTGAAATAATGGTCACCTTTTCTGCTCGCAAGTTAGCATCTCTGGCTCCTTGTTCTGCGAGCTCTGCCCGATCGACGGCATTATCCTTTTCTAACTTCATTGCCTGCATCTTCTTCTTGATTGCCTCCATTTTTGATCACTTAATAACTAGACTTTAACACAATATAAAAATAAAGACTTGAATATGAATTAAAGCGAACACAAGTACAGAACTGAGGCAATTACTCCGTCACCGGTGAGACCAAATACACGAATGAGACCCAAGAAACTGAAAATTTAGTAAATGACGAGATATATTTTAAAATGTACTCTTCAAGTGGGATGTGTCCCACTGACGATACACTCTTTATTCGCTAATTCAGGAGTTATCCAATATTTGTGTGCCTCGATTTGGCACTAATCAGGAATACAGATAATTGTTTTAATTGTTGTTCTCACTTATGTTTTACATGAATTTCATTTGCAAATCATTTAAATTAAAGAATAGATAAAAGTTTGATGGAATTTAAATATTTAAGTATCAAATATCTCATGTTATTGTCTGCAAATTGCTTAATATTAATAATTAATAAAAGTTGTAGTGATATTTTGCATATACTATATTTAGAAGTGCGTTCAAAAATTCTATTTTCAGAATTAGACTCAGAATCACAGAATCCAATTGGTTCGCTCTTCTCTTCATAAACAGAGAATGCGTGACATCATTGGTATCAAATATCTTTCATTAGCTAAAGAGTTGCGTTGAATGCTAGAACGCGAAGAATAAGATAATATAAACCTTCGATAAGTAGGTTAACTGTTAACCCATTACTTACACAACAAAATCTATTTGTATTCTAAGAGTTTTCAATTAAAACAAACAAATTCTACAATATATTCTATTCCATAAACAGAATTCCATAATTCTATAATTCTATAAACAGTAAATCATTTCCAAAAATATTTTATTAAAGAAAAATAATTATACATATAATCAAAAAATGAATGAAATTAATACAATGATTGTTTGAATGATTGATAAATTTTCGAAAATCATTAGGTTTAAGAACACTTTTTAAGATATTCAGCAGAAGCCGATTCATAATCATTAGTATTAAACAGCGATGGATTTCTCTCAAGATATCTGTGAAATATTTTTACATAAAGTTATTTAACTTTAAAATAGAGAAAATTGGCAAAACTTACTCAACGAAATCATGCAAATGCTTTGTTATCAAATCAGAGCTCTTTTCATCAAGATTTAGATAAGCCATCAAACCGCCCAACTTTACTGTTATATAAACATAGATTAAGTTAATTAAAAATAGCAATTATTGTCACTTTCAAAAAGTTACGAAAATTCATTAACTCATTAATAAAATATATAAAAAGTCAGTTATGTCGAGACCTACCAAATAATCGCAACAAATGAATCGCTCCATAAATGGATGAAGCTTTTGACTCGTCCTCATCTTTAATCTGATCCCTGTATTGATTCTTTTCTAACTTATAGAGCAAATGAGAGCCAAGACAGGCATTGAAATATTCTTTGATTCCATTCGCCGCTTCTTTAATTAGACTTTCTTTAGTTTTAGAAGAAGTGGTTTTAGAGCCGTTCTTCAGCTTAATGTAATCATTAATGATTCGATCGACAGACACTTTGACCGGCAGTCTGACCAACTTTTTCTGTCTTATAAGATCCCAGTCGTCGACTAAGAACTGCTTCAAATTGTCCGGTAGTTTGATGTGAACGTCAGTCGCACTCTTAGTCCACTTATTGGCCGCACTGTCGTGTTCGAGAGTGGGCTCCACTTTCACTCTCTTCCGTCTCTGTCCGTCACTCTCTTTGCCGGCAATTGTGTTCTCTTTAATCTCACAAACATTGCTTGAAATCACATTTGAGGCCACATTAGAAGTGTTTAATTTAACTTTCGTTTTGTCCATTCCAGGAGTGGACACATTTGGAGACAACACTTCTTTATCTTTGGGATCGACTGACTTTTTCTTTCCACTTTTACTTTGTTTTCCTTTACTTTAATATATTTTCAAACAATTAATTAACAATTAATTAACAATTCATTAATAAATTATATATTATTATTCATATAAAAGTAGTCACTTTTGAATAGACAAATGCTGTAACTCCAACTGCTTTTGAATCGCGGATTCATTTATCTTAAGAACTCTGTCCTCCGGAACCCATTCATCCCAACTGTCATTCGAGATAAATATAAAACAAATAATTATTGAAACATTGGTTTAAATGACATAATAATAATTTTGTGACCTTTTATTCCATCCCTGATAGTGAACGAAATACTTGACTTGTTTTTCTTTGATTTGGATTTTAATGCACTGAACAGTCGATTGTTTATAGAAATCATTGCAATAAATATAAATACATTTCAATTGATTAAATCAATGTTAAGATTAATATAGACTATCAATAGACTATTCAATGTAAGTGACATGTGTTGACATTGATGACCTCTCACCTTGGCCTCGTACAGCAATGGTCCATGGTAACACAACACCTTCTCGTCTGTATTCACACAATTAATCAATTAATCATTCATTAGTTCATTAATACATTTATTCAAATATGACAAATAAGTATTAATACTTACTTTCTTGAAATTTATTGATATTTGTAGTATTTTTTGGCATTTTTCACAACTTTTAATTCATAAACAAAATAATAATAATATAAGACGTTCAAAGTTAATAAAAGACATATTCAAAGTTAGGGAAAGTATTCTTATAAAATACGCTGAAAAATGCAAACATTGTTTGTGTGGACCATTAGTATTATACGGAAAAACTACGTGATTGAGAAGTTACTAAAGTCTGTAAAGTTGCAATTTGACACCTATTTTATGAATGAATAAACGCATCATTAATAAAAATTTCACAATTTATAGACCAAATAGAGTCCTAATATGGGATTAAAATTTCTTTGAATTCGGAATAGGTTAAAAACCTTATGCTTATGCTAAACCTCAACCGATTTAAATGAATATGGTATCTTAAAGCATATAAAAAATAAACAACTTTGTCTTTTATATTTTATTGTAGAAGCTATAGTAAAAGGAGAACCCCCTTTAAGGTATGCGTAGGCAGAGACCATGCAGTTTAATTACATATATTGCATGTATACATCTTAAACCGAAAAAATTATATCTCAGCCATTTCTGGTTCCGGAGAAAAATACATTTTTCTTAATTTTTTAACACTACGTCTATGGAGAAAAAATTAAATTAAAAAAATCAGATGACCCCCGCCCCTGACTCCAAATTTTTCGAGTCGGCTCAAAAATTAAGAAAAATAATGGAATGATTTTGGTCAGGTTTTATAGGGGTACAAGACCAGGAACATGTTCAGAA